>JAIUZE010003265.1:0-144997 GCA_022085475.1 Heliosperma pusillum | reverse complement strand
CGTCACAATGGGATTGAGACGTGTACCAGAATTCCTTTAGGTTATAAAATATGTAATAATTGAATGTTGTATTAATTATTTTATGTATGATAAATGCATTCATTGTTCGAGTTTTATTTTAACTCTTTTATTTAGTTTGACTAAATTCAAGTGAATAAGACAAACTTAGTATTTTGTCCCTAGTCACTCAATGAGGTGACGTCTCGAAGTGACTAGATTGTAAGTCGATCGATGGTTGGTTCAGCACCATGGGGTCATGGAGATGACTGGTCGTTTACATAGACAGACTGTATGACACTCTGTCGGACAGTGACATTGTAGAGACCCTTAAATCAATTATTTGATGCCTGGTCGTGGCAGGGTCTTCTATCTTATTCCTATAATTCGATTCTTTTGACTGGCGACCGTCTATCTGAGTCGGTGCAGTTTCCGATTGGTTTTGGTTGATGTTCTAGGTCGTGCCGTAAAAGGAGGCCGATGGACTTCTTCTGGATCATGGTGATATGCATCATACAGAGTAGATGGATCAACAGGAATTGTCCACCCACGTTGGGTAAAAAACATCTAAGGCCCCTCGAGGATAAGTGCTGTTAACAGGCGTGGCCACGCTCGGAAAGGACTATGGTAGATTTTCCGGTCAGACAGTTACTCTCCAATCGAGAAAAGCACTCTAATATTGTCAATCGCAAGTGCGATCTGAAAGGACACCTTGGTGAGTGGGATGTGATAAAGAGACAAGAGAATGGTGACGCACACTTGTTAAGACAAGTGGGAGAGTGGTTGGAAGGAGGTGTCCTCCACAATAGTGGCGCCACATAATAACTCTATTAAGGAATATAATTGGGGATATTTATTGACTATATATATGATTAGTCAGTTGATTAACGTAAATCAATAACGGTTGGCTGACTAGAGTTGACGTTATGGTCGTTATGACGGCGGTGATCAACTGATCCCTTTCGGTCACACCTAAAGGATGAAATCCAAATAGTAACTAATTATTTGTATACGATACAGTTAATTAGTACATTACATATATTCGATATGTACGAGAGTTAATTATTAGAAATTGAGTTAAGAACTCAAATTCGATTAAACTTATTTTTCAAATATGCGATAATTGACTAATAAATTTATATCTTATTTTAATACGATTAAATAAGATTTAACTTAGTAATTAATCGTTAAATTACTAAATTAGTTGAGGTTTTGAGATAGAGGTAATTAGTTAATTATATTTACAAAGGGTTGTAAAATAAATTAACTAAGCATTGTGGGACCCATTATATATTGATATAATGGTAAAATATTACTTAAAATGTTAAGTACATATTATTCATTTATTTGTGTCATACAATTGTTATATGATCAAATTAACACTTAATTATATAAGATAATTAAGCATATGATTAATAAGTATTTGTGGGACAAATATCAAAATTCAAAATGGATCAAAATAGCCTTCACATGGCCGGTCATATTGTAATTGTTGGTGATGATGGTTGTTCTTATTCATACTCACAAGCAACATGTGATTATGACATGAATAGTAACCTAAAATCATTACATACTAACACTACACTCTACCACTTTGCATGTGATTAAAATAAGCAAAATAAGAGCCCTGTGAAGCTCTTCTTGACCGGCCATATTGCCTATAAAAGGGCAATATGGTTGATCATTTTTTTTGCTTAATTCATGCTTGTTTTTCCTACTTCTCTCAAAACTCATTTTCTCTTTAAAAACTCTCAATTACTAATATTTACTAAGTATTACTAGTGTAGTAATATATTCTAATATTAGTAGTATAATATCTATCTTATTATCTAGTTAATAATAAGAGTAGATTATTTGGTGTCATCTTGGTGCATCTTAAAGGAGATCTTCTAGTTTGGAGATTACTTGTGTTCATCCATATTAATAGCTCAAGAACAACAAGAAGGAGTTCTTGTTGTGCCCATATTATTTTCATATCAATGTGAGGAAATTTCTTCTTTTTTATAAATGTCTTTATATTTGCATGCATGTTACATAGATCATTATAAACTAAATTAACAAGTAATTTAGTAAATAATTAGAGGAGTCTAATTAAGGTCGATGGACTTTCACGACCACCACTCCGACACTAGCACCACTGGATCTTTGTGCTCTCCTTATTCTTGTGTTGCTTTGTTTGTTCTAATTGGTGAAGGTATATTTGTTCTAATTTCAATCCTTAAATTAATTTAGTTTGTTTGTTTAATTTGTTATTCCTACTAGTATTTAGTTGATTTTATATGTTTATATAAACATTTGTGATGATTATTGATTTTAGATGTTAAATGTTTGGTGTAATTTGAATCCTTAGATTATTTGGGGGTTTTCGATAATGGTATTTAGTTGATTTTATATGTTTATACTAGTATTTAGTTTTTGATGATTTGATAGATTTATTTTAAAGATTTGTGATGTTTATTAGGTTTTTAGATGTTATTTAGTTAGGGGTTTGGTGAAGTTTGAATTAGTGTTAGTAATTGTAATTTTTATTAGTGTTGTTAGTATTGGGGTTTGATTAATGGTAGTGTTGTTGATATTATTAGTGTTGTTAGTATTAATTTTGTTGGTATTGTTAATTTTGATTTCGGTTAGTGTTGTTAGTAATGGGGTTTTGATAATTTTCATGATTTGTGTTAGTGTTGGTAGTATAGGGGTTTTGGTTAGTGTTGTTTGATTAGTTTTAGTATGTTAATAATATTAGTGTTATAAGTATTATTTTGTTAGTATTGATAATTTTGATTTGTGTTAGTGTATTTCGTATTAAGGTTTTGATAAATATGATTGTTTGTGTTAGTGTTGTTAATATTTGGGGTTTTGATTAGTGTTAGTATTTTTTGTACTTGTTGTTTTGGTTTATGTTTAGATTAAAATGAAGAGATTGGAGCGTACATGGATGTACGAAGAAAGACTTGATAAGAAAAGACGTCCTACCGCTAGATTTATATAGGGGGTTGCCGAGTTTATTGAATTCGCTAAACAACAAGACGAGTATGATTTAGTAGTAAAGAAACTTAGGTGTCCTTGTATTAGATGCAAAAGCATGAAATATCTACATGACATTGAGGTTCAAGAACATCTTTATACAAACGAGTTTTGTCCAAACTACTACAATTGGATTTCTCATGAAGAATCTTATTTTTCACTTTCCGAACAATCTCAAATCCCACAAAATGAGAACCCATATAGAGATATGGTAGTTGATGCCTTTGAGTCTAATATTGTCAATAATGATCATATATCAATGAGTGAAGAAGAACCACACCCACAAGCAAAAACCTTTTTTGATATGTTAAAGGCGAGTGAAAAACCATTATATGAAGGGAGCAAAATGTCATTGTTAGAAGCCGCCTCTAGGATAGTAACTTTGAAATGTGAGTACAATTTGCCATTTAATTGTGTTGATGACATTGCTTCTTTGATTGAGGATGTTATCCCCGGTAATAATGTCATGACCCGATCATTCTACAATACCAAAAAAGTAGTGAAAGGTCTAGAACTTACGCATTACAAGATTGATGCATGTAAGGATGGATGTATGCTCTTTTGGAAGGATGATGTTTTGCTTGACAAGTGTAGTAAATGTCAAAAGGCTAGATATAAGACAATTGAAGGAAGTATTGTCTTGAAGGGTAAAAAAAGAAAGAATGAAAAAAAAAGAGGTGAAAAGAGTAAGAAACCAATACCCGAAAATCCCGTAACTTACTTTCCTCTAGCTCCTAGACTTCAAAGAATGTTTGCTACCAAAAACATTGCCAAGCAAATGAGATGGCACAAGGAAAATCCCCGTACTCCGGGAAAGATGTGTCATCCGAGTGATGGAGAGGAATGGAAGCGGTTTGATATGCTTTACCCCGACTTTGCTGAGGAACCGCGTAATGTGCGACTTGGCCTTTGTACGGATGGTTTTGCTCCATTTGGCCAGTTTGGTAGAAAGTACTCTTCTTGGCCCGTAATGGTCACTCCATAGAACTTACCACCTTGGTTATGTATTAAAAAATAATTCATCTTCTTGTCACTAATTATTCCTGGTCCTGATAATCCAAAAACCGCCTTAGATGTTTATTTGCAACCTTTGATGGAAGAATTGAAACAATTGTGGGAAGTAGGTGTGCAAACATATGATGTGTCTTTAAAGCAAAATTTTCAACTAAGAGCTTCATTGTTGTGGACCATTAATGATTTTTCCGTCTACGGTATGCTATCTGAATGGTCTACTGCGGGAAAAAAGGCATGTCCTTCTTGCATGTACCAAAACAAAGCATTTTCGCTACCTTGTTCGAAAAAAGTGAGTTGGTTTGATTGTCATAGACAATTATTACCGGAGGGGCATGCCTTTAGGAGCAACAAAAAAGCTTTCAGAAAAGGTAAAATGGAGCGGAATCATGCTTTAGATCGACTTCCGGGGGATAAGGTGTGGGATATGGTTTGTGATTTGTCACGTACTATTGATTGTACTAAAGCAGAGACGGATGAGCTGAAAAAGAAGAAAATTGGTTGGTTTAAAAGAAGCATTTTTGGGATCTTCCTTATTGGAAGACGGTGTTAATTAGGCACAATTTGGATGTAATGCATATAGAAAAGAATTTCTTTGAGCAACTGATTCACACGATTATGGATGTAAAGGGAAAGACTTGTGATACTGTTAAATCACGAGAAGATTTGAAGACAATTTGTCATCGTCCCAAACTTCACATTCGTAGCAATGAGTCTAAGCCAAAATCTATTTTTACACTTGACAAAGCTCAAAGGAAGGTATTATGTGAGTGATTAAGAAAGTTAAAATTTCCTGACGGATATGCATCCGATTTTAGTCGATGTGTTGATATGAAGGAGCTAAAGTTGCAAGGCTTGAAAAGTCATGATTGTCATATCTTCATGGAACGATTATTACCTGTATCTTTGAGACATCTCCTCCCCACTCCCGTGTGGAATGCAATTGTTGAGATAAGTCAATTTTTTCGAGATTTATGTTCGTCTTCAATATGTGTTGATGACATGATTCGTCTTGAGGAGCAAATACCAGAGATATTGTGTAAGTTCGAGATGATATTTCCTCCATCATTTTTTAATTCCATGGAGCATGTACCGATACATTTACCTTACGAAGCCAAAGTTGGAGGCCCCGTCCAATATAGGTGGATGTATCCATTTGAAAGGTAATATCGCTAAGTAGTAATTAAATTATAATTATTATCGTAATATATATAATTGATTTAATATTTATATACTAGTCTTAACAACTATTAATCCCATCCATTATTGAATAGCTTTCTTAATCACGTGAAGAAGAAAATTGGTAACAAAGCTCGGGTTGAAGGTTCTATATGCAATGCGTATTTAACGGAAGAGATTGCAAATTTTTGCTCTCTTTACTTTGAAAAACATTTAGAAACCAAAGCAAAATACTTGAGTGTTGATAAAGCGGATGAACTTGAGACAAATTTACCCTAGTTTTTCCAAATGCAGGATGATGAGGGTTGTTCATCAATTGGGGGAACAAGATATTTGGATGACAAAGAATATGATCGTGCTCACCTTTACGTTCTTTCTAATTGTGAGATTTTGGAATCATATGAAACAGAGTTTGTGAATGATTTCATTAAAGCACATCCTAATGTGAATAGAGATGATGTTTGGAGTAACCATAAGGATCAATTTGCAGCATGGTTTCGGAACCATGTAATTGAGTTAAAAATATCCAAGATGATTTGATAAGGACTTTGGCCTTTGGTCCTTCACGAGTGGTTAAAACGTGGAATCGTTACTACGGTAAGGATATGGCTAGGTGCAATTATGGTGTTACTATTTCTTCTCTTGATGACAACGAATACTATGGTATAGTTGAGGATATCTTTGAGTTGAGCTATAATGGGCGTGAGCGTTCTTATAATATTGTCTTATTTAAGTGTGAATGGAAGGATAACTCTGTGGCCGGTATGAAAGTTCATGAACGTTATAAACTCGTCGAAGTGAATCATACCCGGACATACTCAAAGTATGATCCATTTATACTCGCACATCAAGCCAATCAAGTATATTTCGCTTCTTATCCAAGCACGAAGAATGATCGAAATCAAAAGCAGTGGTGTGCAATCTTTAAGACAAAAGCACGCTCACAAGTAGATACAACTTTTTTTCAAGAAGAAATAGTATCTAGCGGGTTTATGTTGTCTCCACCTGATGAAATCATTTATGAGAATGGAAATGAAGAGGGTGAGGATTTAGAAAACGAGGATGGTGATGGTCAAGTTGACGGTGATGGTGGTGGTGATAGTGATAATGATAATGAATCAAATGGTGATGATGATGATGACGAATTTGATGATGATAATGATTAATTGGGTAAAGATATATTTATATATATTTTAATTAAGTTTTTTATGTTATTTGATGTTTTTTTTATGTTATTAACAGTTTATGTTTATGTTTTTTTTTTTTATGTTATTAACCGTTTCTAACAATTTGAATATTTGTGTAATTGTAGATGGCAGGAGGTCGAGGTAGACAACGTGGCGGCGGTTCAAATAGACGCCATAGTACTTCTTCAGTCGACGAGGAGGAGATGGAGGTTATTGATCAGCAGAGTCCGGTGGTCGAGGAATCGACCAATGACGATGAGTCCTCGGATCAGACATCGGAGATCCAGTTCACCTCGGAAGGGAAGATGATACTTGATCCCGCGGGTTTTTGGTAAGACAACGACCAATGTCTTTAATTTATTATTTTATAATTATATTACATTATTTAACATAAATGCATACTATTCCAAAATACTATATATATGTATATATTATTTTTCAAGTTTTCGTCTCAAAAGGTTGTACGAGGTTGTACTCAAAGTACAAAGATGAAGATGAGGGGGGTTGCTCCTACTTGTTGGACCAAGGCTACATCCACACAAAAAGAGGAATGGTTCAATAATTTTAGGGTATATTTTTGTTTATATTTTGTTATATTATAATAATTATCAATTAATAATTTATTTTACTAATACTTACCTTTTAAATTGTAGAAAACATTTGACTGGCCGGCGGGATTAGAGTATATTGTACGCCAAAGGCACAATGAGACATGCACTAGACGGTTAAGGGACAACATCTATAAGGTTGTCAAGAGTAAGAAGGAGCCGGAACATATGAGAGGTATTTAATTTTTTTTTGTTATTTGTATATAGTTATAATTTAACACATTTTATCATATTTTATAATACTAATTTAAATTGTAGATGGTGCATATGAAGAAATGATTAAATATCGTGAAACTCCGGAGTTTCAGGCTAAGTCGGCCCAAGCATCTACAAATAAAAGAGGAGGAAAGAAAGATGGAGCGACTGAGCCTTCACATCACGGAGGATCTCGATCTTTCTTGTACCTAGTTTTGGGTGTAAGTTTACATTTCCACTTTTTCGTCCATTTGAAAATTATAACTTAATTAAATTCTTTTTATTATTAAAATCTTCTTATACAAGTCTTTAATTTCTTCTTTTAGAACGGTAAGAAGAAAAAAGTTAACACACCTACGGCCCCGGAGCTCTTCCTTGACACCCATTCCCGACTCCAAAACAATAGAAGATATTGGATAAAGCCAAAAGATAAGGAACTATATGTGTTTACTGTGAATGACGGGTATTTTTAGAGCTGGCAAAAGATGACCCGACCTGTCTTATCCGAAAACCGACCTGATAGAATCCGTAAATTTGCTGAACTGAAACCGACCTGAACCGACCCGAAGGTAAACTGATAAACCGATAGAACCTGAAATGATATGACCCGAACCGCTTGTGACTCGACCCGATCCGACCCGAAACCCGATTCACCCACAAACCCGACCTGACCCAAACTGAACTGAATCGACCTGTAACCCATTTTAACCTGATTAATCTCGACCCGACTCATAGCCAAATAATCTTTTTTAAGAATCTAAATTCCTTTATAGTTTGTTTTTTTGTTAATAAATTTGATATAAAAAATTATCGCTCATTTTATTTTTCAAAACAAAATGTAATCTTAAAATAAATATTCAGTTGTAAATTTAGTACGCTATATTCCTAGTTAAACTTATTAATAATTATTTTTGCAAGTGATATATGTAGAAAATTTTAAATTAACGCTTTGTGAGGAAAATAGTGTTTAGTTTTGGCTTCATTGAAAACAATAAAGGGAAGAAAGAGTTATGAGTTATGACCATACAATCCGACCTCGCTTATTAATTATGATATTAAAATCCAAACCTCAAATACACCATTCTGATAGAGCCTATTCAAAATTAAATACGTAGGATCACCGTCAAGATAATAAATAAAATCTATTTCATTTGTAATTCATTTAGTTCCTTGTCGTACCTCATATGTCAAATGTTCAAACTATGAACAACATAAACAACTGATTAATTTAGACCAAAAACATTATTTTTTGTCCATAATATAGGCGAATCCGACACTGGATATGCACTCATGTCATATACTTATAACCGAGGTCAAGCAACATAAGTGTTCAATGATATTATAGAATCATTAACTTTTATAGTGTTATACTCTTATATTTTACAAATATCTTTTGTATCGACTTCCTCTAATCCAATATTATAATTCATAAGTTCAAAAGTGATCTTTTAACAGAACGACCCGACCATTGACTTGATTAATTTTCAAATTTAAGACGACAATATAAAATACTCGACCTATCAGTAACCCGAAACCAAACCGGTCTCGACCTGATCAAGCATATTGACCTGATATATCTCGACTCATTGGTCAACCGATCCGAAACTGAACCGACCTGTTGTAGTTATTGACCCGATTAACCTGACCCGTAAGCGACCCAACCCGAACCCGACATGACCTGAATAAGCAACTTGACCCGACCAAACCCGAGCCCGACATAACCCGAACTGCCTGAACCCGACCTGTAACCGACCCGATTGACCCGATTGCCACCTCTAGGTATTTTAATCAAAGGTAAACAAATGATTGAGACGGAGGGAGTACTCTCTACGCCCCACTTCTATAGGGGTAAAAGACCATGTACGGTTGACAGTCGTATGCCCAACTAAAGCTGGGAAAAATATCGGATATGTATAATCACCTTTTAATGTTAGGATATTCGATATCTGATCCAAAACTTTATTAAGCCGTAATATTTAGAGATGCGGACATTTTCCGAAACTCTACATTAAGTTTGTCCTAGTTAGACGGAAAATTAGGTGTTTGCGAAAGTTAAAAATGCATTTTACATAATTTTGGTGTGTGCTTGACATTCTGAAATTTACCTTTCAGAATAGAACAAGAAGTTAATTATATTTCTAATGCTAACAGGGAAATGAAGCAAATATTATCGGAATTTATGGTTGGTGTTGTAAAACTAGAACAATTAGAAGAACTCGGAAAGCGACTCCTTATCTCATTTCAGCAAGCCGCCCTGTGATTCATGAAACTTCGAAGTTGGTTGAAATTATTCTCAAAGAGAATGAAACTGGAAGGGTTAAATTGTATGTTGAGGCCGGTTGTACCAATGCTTATGACAGCGCACTTGCTGTAAGTCAGGTGAACACGAGTTTGTCGGGGCTGCATGAACATTTAGTCAAAGCTAAATCTATACTCGATGAACTTATGTTTGTTATGGATAAGGCGGGAATCTGTTTGCATAAAGGAAACCGAGACGTGCTAGATATATCTCGGTTGGGCTTCGATGAGAACCTGGACTGGGATTCAACATCGTATGATGCTGCCAAATGTGGTTCTTTCATGGCTGTCATCTACAGCATGGTGAAGCAGAATAATATAATGCAGGAACAGGTTGTTTCTGGTTTATGGCTGACCACATCCGCCGAAGAATTAGATAGCTATTGCCTGATGTGGTCTCTGAGACCCTTTGTAATTGACGATGTGATTAATGAAGCTATGAGTTATATCAAATGATGATTTAATTAAGTTTTTTTTTTTGCTGCAATTTAATTAAGTTTTAAAGATGTCTTCATTACCAATTTTTCTCTGATCCTATCGTTGTTGTGAGTTCAAGTGTGTGGAGGCACAAACTCTCAGATTGGATACTGCTCTTATTTGAGTGCTACTATGATTCTTTGGGCCATTTGGAATGACAGTAACAAGGTTCTTCACGGGGGAAGATCACTTGATCCAACCGTCTTCACAGAAAATGTGGTGGCAAGTGAAATGGTTTAGATTGTTTACCAAGTGTTGAGACTTCAGATCATGTGAAAACCTCCCCTTCATTATGTATGAAGGTGAATATAGAAGGCATTAGGGGATAGGTTATGTGTTCTTGTTTGCGGTAGTAATAAGATGATTCGATTAGCTAGGATGAAAAAGACGATGGAAGTATGATCGTCAGATATCATCGAGACCATGGCAACTGAATTTGGTTTAATGATGGCTTGTCAAAGTGGTCGACATGGTGTAAAATAGAGCTGATCAACTTCGGGTCGGCCCGTTTGGCCCAATCCGTTTGGCCCGCTATTTAAGCGGGCTTGGACAAGAAGAAATTTTAAAAAATATTTGACGGACGGGCCAAGCCCGGCCCGCTAATTTTCGTGGGCGGATATGGACATGATTAAGAAGCTCATGGACAAGCCCGCCAAGCCCGCTAAACATATATAAAATTAAACAGTAAGTCTTGCTTAAGACGGGTCGGATTTTGTAACGGGTATTTTGTGAAAGGAAATGGGTAGAGGGGACAAGGTGGGCTCCCCCCATGTGCTCTCCACTCATCCTTGATGGGTATTTTGTGAGAGAATATGGTATCCGTCTTAACCGTCTGAAATAAGAATTTGTGAAAATTAAAAAATTATGCGTTATAAACATAAAGCTAATAAAGTAAAAATATATAACCAGAGTAAATGAAATAAAATTTGTATTAGTGATAAAGTAAGTAGTTATAATTTTTTTTATATCGTTACTTTTTTTAGAGACTTGTAACTTCAAATAATCATGTTTAATTATAAAATTTGTATGTATATGTTAAGTTGAGTTTGCGATGTTTTGGTTAATTCGGAATATATGTTAAGTCTACTTTAGACTTAATTTTATTAAAAAATTAGTTTAATATATTTTACATTCAAGCCCGCAAGCCCACGGACAAACCCGCTAGCTTAAATTATGCGGACATGGACAACCTTAGTAAAGCGGGCTTGGACAAGGCATATTAGGCCCGCTGGACATTTTTTCAAAGATAAGCCCGGCCTACGTCCGTCCAAGCCCGCAAACGATCACCTCTAGTGTAAAAGAGTCGATTCTGAAACTGGTCTATAGTAATCTTGTTATATGCTTATAAATGCTAAGATAGCATCTGATTGTTACGGTAATATAGGGTGAGATACTGCTTTGTTATTTATAACTATATATTCTGTGCTGAATTTGGCTCTCTGTTAAGAGCAATATCAGTCAAACGGCTCACATAGTCACATTACTCATTTACGCCTACAGAGGTGTTGTCATTAGATACGTAAAATCACCAGTATAATTGTCTCTCGCAACTGTTACATTGCAGTATGGACGATCTTGTAGACTCTAGCAGTGAGAGGCAAAGAAGCAATGTGCTTAGTTGCTTACTGCTTAGCTTCTATTTAGACGCATTTATAAAACCTGCATTCCTGATGCAGAAACCTAATTAGGCCTTCTGCATAGGGCATACATCGATGCTAGACAATGCACAAGCGTAGACACGAAGCTGATACAGTCGCGAAAAGATGTAGAGTGCACCTATGGAATATAGAGTGTAAAACAGAATGCAAAGTTTCCATCTAATTATCACTGCAATATAGTACTGATTCTATCTCTGCCATAGCAGTCAAGCAGCTCAGTCATATAGCGCATTTATGCCTATAGATTTTTCTACTAGCGTATGGATTGGTTAGACTTTTCAATCGAGTCAGCCATGATGTATGTTAGGACTTCGTGTCCCCCTTAGATAACTAAATTCACCCATATAATCGTATGGATTGGTTAGTGCAAAATTTCCATCTAACTATCACTACAATTAGCAGTCAAGCGGCTCACAGTCAGCGCATTTATTTTTTCACTAGTGTATGAATTGGTTAAAAAAGCTAGTGGAAAAATACATGCGCTGACTATGAGCCGCTCGACTGCTATTGTAGTGATAATTAGATGGAGACTTTGCTTTGTGTTTTGCACTCTATATTCCACAGTCGTACTCTGCATCTTTTCGCGACTATCAAGTTCATGTCTGCGTTTGTGCATTGTCTAGCATCGATGTACGCCCTATGAAGAAAGCCTAATTAGGCTTCTGAATCGGGAATACAGGTTTATAAATGCATTCAAATAGAAGCTAAGCAGTAATTAGCTAAGCAACACTGCAAACTACTGCAATGTAACAGTTGCGAGAGACAATTATACTGGTGATTTTACTTATCTAAGTACGACACCTCTGTAGGCGTAAATGCGTAATGTGACTATGTGAGCCGCTTAACTGCTATTGCTCTCAATAGAGAGCCAAATTCAGTAGAGTATATAGATATAAATAAGAAAGCAGTATCTCACCCTATATTACCGTAACAATCAGATGTTATCTTAGCCTTTTTAAGCATATAACAAGATTACTAGAGACCAGTTTCAATCGACTCTATTACACCATGTCGACCACTTTGACAAGCCATCATAAAACCAAATTCAGTTGTCATGGTCTTGATGATATCTGGCGATCATACCTGCATCTTCTTTTTCACCCAAGCAAATCAAACCATCCTATAACTACCGCGAACAAGAAAACGTAACCCATCCCCTAATGTCATCAACATTTACCTTCATACATCATGAGGGGAAGGTTTCCACATGTTTTGAAGTCACTTGGCAAACAATCTATACCATTTCACTTAGCGTCATTTACTTTGGTTTCCCGTGACAAAACATTTCCATGAAGACATTAGATCAATTGATTCCCCCGTGAAGAATCTTGTATCAATCATTTCAAATGGTCCAAAGAATCATAACAACACTCAAATAAGAGCAGTATCCAGTTCTAAGAGTTTACGCCTTCACACACTAGAACTCACTACAGCGACGAAGCCTGAGAAAAATTAGTAAAGACATCTTTAAAACTTAAATAAATCATTTGATATAACTCATAGCTTCATTAATCACATCGTCAATTACAAAAGGTCTTAGAGACCACATCAGGCAGTAGCTATCTAATTTTTCGGAGGATGTGGTCAGACCTAAACCAGAAACAACATGTTCCTGCATTATATTATTCTGCTTCACCATGCTGTAGATGACAGCCATGAAAGAACCACATTTTGCAGCATCATGCGTGGTTGATTCTTGTTCTAGGTTCTCATTGAAGGTCAACCGAGATATATCCACGACGTCTCGGTTTCCTTCCTTCAAACAGATTCCCGCCTTATCCATAACAAACTCAAGTTCATCGAGTACAGATTTAGCTTTGATTAAATGTTCATGCAGCCTCGACAAACTCGTGTTCACCTGACTTACAGCAAGTGCGCTGTCATAAGCATTGGTACAACCGGACTCGACATACAATTTAACCCTTCCAGTTTCATTCTCTTTGAAAATGCTTTCAATCAACTTCGAAGTTTCATGAATCACAGGGCGTCTAAGAAACTCCAATGCTTGCTGAAATGAGACAAGTAGTCGCTTTCCGAGTTCTTCTAATTGTTCTAGTTTTAGAACACCAACCATAAATTCCGATAATATTTGCTTCATTTCCCGGTTAGCATTAGAAGTATAATTAACTTCTTGTTCTATTCTGAAAGGTAAATTTCAGAATGTCAAGCACACACCAAAATTATGTAAAATGCATTTTTTTATTTTCGCAAACACCTAATTTTAACCTAATTTTCCGCCTAACTAGGACAAACTTAATGTACAGTTTCGAAAAATGTCTGCATCTTTAAGTATTACGGCTTAATAAAGTTTTGGATCAGATATCGAATATCCTAACATTAAAAGATGATTATACATATCCGATATTTTGCCCAGCTTTAGTTGGGTACACAACTGTCAATTGTAAATGGTCTTTTATCCCTATAGAAGTGGGGCGTAGATAGTACTCCCTCCGTCTAATATTTGTTTACCTTTGATTAAAATACCCGTCATTAACAATAAAAAACAGTAAACACATAAGCGGAGGGAGCACAATGAATACACAAGTAATACTCATGATATAGTACGGTTTACAATAAATTAAAATAAAAATTGCAGAAAAAAATGATTTATTTTCACAATTAAAAAGAAATTCATGAAACATGGCAGGAAAAAACGATAGGGTAAAGAAGAGTAATAATTGAAAAAACAAAGGGAGTAATAAAAGAGATACCCTTGACTTGAGTATGCACTTATGTAGGATCTCTTGGATTTACAGTCTTGTGGTGAAAAAGGAGGAGGAAATTGTAATGAAGAAACGATGACATTGGATTTACAGTCCTTAACATGGAGAGACTCGGAAGCGTCAGCACCACCAGTGTACTTTCCAAGAGTTGCCTCGGAGTTACCCTTGGCTATAGCAAGGAAGACATCTTGGGCCTTTCCGACATTCTCCTCTTTGCCCTGCCATGTCTTGAGGGTACTCTGCTGAAGGGCACGTCCGTAAGAGAAGGACAGTGTCCATGGCTTCTTGGTCTGTAGCTTGTTCATGGCGTTGAGGTTGAAAGTTGCCTCCTCCTCACTCTGTCCTCCTGAAAGGAACATGATGCCGGGAACTGCTGGTGGGACGGTCCTCTGCAAGGTGCGGACGGTGTACTCGGCGATGACCTCAGGGGCAACTTTTTTGCTGTCAGAGCCAGGGGTGACCATGTTGGGCTTCAACAAGGTACCCTCGAGTAGAACGTGGTGGTCGTTAAGGGCCTTGTAGCAAGCTGCAAGGACACGCTCAGAGACCTCAGCACACCTGTCAATGTCGTGGGAACCGTCGACCAAGATCTCGGGCTCAACAATGGGCACTAACCCGTTCTCTTGGCAGATGATGGCGTAGCGAGCAAGGCCGTTAGCGTTTTCTAGAATTGAGAGGGCAGATGGCTCGGTGGGGCCAATCTTAAGGACAGCACGCCACTTGGCGAACCTGGCACCAGCAGAATAGTACTGAGCACATCGTTTGCCGAGGTCATCAAGACCCTGAGTGGTGGTCTCACCATTGGTTCCAGCGAGCTCAACGACACCCTTGTCAACCTTGATACCAGGGAGAACACCGCCTTCGTTCATGATGTCTACAAATGGCTTACCTGAAATATAAATGCAAACAACATATATTAAGCATCACTACGACTTTCCCAATTGATGGAGTAAACACAAAAGCACTGTATATTTACCAGCAGCGGATTTCTGGTAGAGAGTTTCCTCAAAGAGAATGACACCACTGAGGTACTCGAAGGCACCGGGAGTGGTGAAGAGAAGCTCACGGAGGGCTCTCCTGTTTGTCTCAACGTTCTCGACATTAATGCTGGCAAATCGCTTGCCGATGGTACCAGTAGACTCATCAGCTGCAAGAATACCCTTTCCAGCGGTTGCAATGTATGCAGCGTTGGCAATCAACTCATCTGAAATTGAATCACATCATTTGTCAGAGTAATCAAAACATAAGATCCAAATTTCGAGTTTTTCCCTTTTTGAATAATTCCTTAGAGAACCCTCGAGCTACCCTCATTAAATCTAAATCTAGTAACCAGTTCATAACAACAATTACAAAAAACAAAACTACTATCTATCAAATAAAACCAATACAAAAGCATTACTACAATCAATCGCTCTACTGAAACTAATAACAGAAACATTTAGCATGAGTTACGAGTAAAAAACAAATATTCAAGAGTCATTCATAGCTAACATTTACAATGTATTATAAAACCAACAAATTAACCATAGTAACAGTGTAAGGCGGTTTTACATTACTATCCAACAAATTAGTTAGTGTAAGGCGGGTTTTGCATTACTATTGTGTAAACAGATACTAACATGGACGCATAACCAACAAATTAGTTAGTAAAACAAACGTGATAAGGTAGTTACTAAAAGATTCCGTTTTAGAAAAGAGCAACTTATTAAAATTATATGAATTTTTTTTTAAAAAAGGACAACACCACCACCATAAAAGCTGACCCCTTCTCCACCATCCCACCACCACCATCCCTGTCCCAGCCAAAAACCACCGCAACCACCAGCCTTCAGTCGTTCGCACCACCACACTCCAAATCAGACGTACCCCAGCGGCCAACGACACTGTCCCACGACCATCTTAAACCCACGACCATTCTCACCATTCCAGTTGTGCTCTTTTCTGACCAACGCACCATCGTCACCACTCCAGCCCCCTAGCCACCGCGCACACCCGGAGCAATGGCAACCCACCGTGCCTCTTACCACGCGTAAACCCTAATTAATAATTTAGGGATTTTAATTTCACTAAAAATTGAACCGAATAATTCAATAAGACATTAATATTTGCTAAAAACGAAAACTTACTTCACTAGTTGAACAATTATAATCCATTGTTCTAGTTTTTAGATTAATTAGATTCCATTTTAGGAGAAGTGTATGTATTGGAGTTAATTTGATTATGATTAGGAAAAAGGGTATGATACGGAAATTTTATGAAAAATTGTACGTGAAAAAGTAATTCCGAAAAAAAATTACCAGCGTATTTGCCTCTGTAAGCAGTCATGACTCATGGTGAAGAATGTTAGGTTGAATATTTTGAGGAGAAATAAAAGAGTTGTATGAAGATGTGATGTGAGAAAAAAAGAAAAAAAGAGGGGTATTTATAAATTAAATAAATTGGGGTTGGTAAAAATAATATAAAAATAAAATATAGCTGTAGATGCCTCGAGAATATCGCTTTATTTTTCAGGGTTATTTTTTTCGGAAAATTCACATGGTACCCTTGAGGTTTGTCATTTTGCACGAAATACCCAAAATTTTGATCTAGAAAACTTTAAGAGGTCATAACTCGTGTTTACAAGATCAGAAAGTGACGATTTTTTTTTTCAAATCGATCGTCTCTCCAAGTACTACGATTTGAAAAAAAAAATTGTCGAGTTCGGAATTCGTAACCAAGAGATATGCTCGCTCAAAGTTTGTTCGGTCAAAAAAACTTTGACATGCAATAACTCCTAGCTACGGGATCCAAATACAATAATTTTTTTTTTCAAATCGTAGTTCTCGGAAAGATGATCGATTTGAAAAAAAAAATCGTCACTTTATGATTTCGTAAACACGAGTTGTGACCTCTTAAAGTTTTCTAAATCAAAATTTTGGGTATTTCGTGCAAAATGGCAAACCTCGGGGGTACCATGTGAATTATCCGTATTTTTTTTCACCATTTTAAACTCATGTGTAATGGATCATGCTTGTGATTTATCTATGATGCAATCTAGTTTGTAATTTCAAGTTGGATAAGTCATATACATATTGATAAGTCTTTCTTAAAATGAAGTATCTGTCTTAATCATAATACGGATTAAATACATAACAAATAGGCAAATACTACTGCATGATGCTAATAGGGACAAAACATTTTATCTTTCGTAGACAATTTGTTATATGATTTGGTATGTATTTGATCTATTTTCAGGTTTAAGGCCGGCGGAGACCCCGTATTAAATGAAATTTGTGTATACCACCTATAAGGCACTTCATATGTTTGTCAATCTTCATTTTATTTGCGAAATCTTTACTTACATATGTGTAAACTATAAAATTTTGGTATTATTAATGTACTTATTAAAAACATCAAACAAGATCTCACAACTATATTTTACGTTATGTATTGGAAATTATTTTTAAAAAAAATTTCTAACTTATGAATAGTGTCCTAAAACCAAATGATAACATTAATGCCCTTCGTCTTATCACTCGACGTTTTTATATTCTTTTGTTAGTGCTCGTCGTAGTTAATTATCTCATAGTCATGGTCAACTCCGAACATTATGTAAGTGCATCTTAATTTAATATGGACATGAAAATTTCAAGATGTTTGTGTATGTTGTTAAATCCAATAGAAAAGGAGCCAAGAGCAACGCTGACCCTGGTAAAGAAACACAAATTCTCATTTGTAACAGTTATATCCGTTATAAGTTTGTGACGCATTAAATAATTCCTACATGGGAATAAAAAAAGTAGGCATTTCGAATCCCCTGGGCTTGTATTATCTATCCAAATAAGAGTTATTTAACTCATTAAAAACTTATAACAGATATATCTGTCAAAGGAGAGATTTACGGTTATCCGGGCAAGCTAATTTCGGTGTTGCTTGTTGTTCATGTACTATGGACTATCTTCTCATTGACATAGCTAACATCTAATATTGCCCGATAGTGAACCTTGTGAATATTAATCAATAAAAGCCCAAACTTTGATCTCGAGAACTCATAGCTGATTTATTTGACGGACCCTTTCTGATCCAACCTACTATTCGACGTCGACAAATTACTAAATAACGTCGACAAAAAATAATGAATTACCTAAAACGCCCCTCCTTCTAACTTTCCCTTTATAACTCCCAAAACCAACTCTTTTTATATAATTCCCAAAAAAGAAAATCGCTCACCAAAAATTTAAAAACCGTTTTTGAAATATATTTTTTTCCGTCATCATCGTTTCACTTCCAACACCACCGCTTCAATTCCGACAATTCCGCCACCAAGTTCAACGATTCGACAATGTAAGTGCTCTTGATTACTTGAATTTTGTTTTTGTTTTTGTAATTTGTTAGGAGATTTAGATTTATCGTAGTTTTAATTATTGTTAGAACGGTATAGATCGATCCCCCGAACCATAGCCATGTATGACGGAAAAATTGAAAAGAAAAAAAAAAAAAAAAAAAAAAAAGTGACGGCGGCTGAACTGGACGTGAACATTCACGTTCAGACCTAGGTCCAGGCGTGAAGGTTTCACGTCCAGACCTAGGATTGGACGTGATTGTTCCACGCCCAGTCCTACGTCTGGACGTGAAACCGTCACGCCTGGACCTAGGTCTGGACGTGAAACCTTCACGCCTGGACCTAGGTGTGGACGTGAATGTTCCACGCCCAGTTCAAAGCCGATACTTTTTTTTTTCAATTTTTCCGTCTTTCCGTAAGTTAAATTCGTCGTTATTGTTTTTAAAAAAAAATATAATCTCCGTCTTTTCGTAAGCTAAATTCGTCGGTGTTGTTTTTAAAAAATATAATCGTCAAAATTCCGTGAGCTAATTTTGTCTTTAATGAATATTAATTATTTTCTCCGGAAAAACGGAATTTTTTTTTTTACAATAACGACCATATTACCGTTGTTATAGTTTAGGGTTTAGGGTTCAAAGCCGATACTTTTTTTTTTTTTTTCAATTTTTCCGTGTTTCCGTAAGTTAAATTCGTCGTTATTGTTTTTAAAAAATATAATCTCCGTCTTTTCGTAAGCTATATTCGTCGGTGTTGTTTTTTAAAAATATAATCGTCAAAATTCTGTGAGCTAATTTTGTCTTTTATGAATATTAATTATTTTCTCCGGAAAGACGGAAAGTTTTTTTAACAATAACGAGCATTTTACCGTTGTTATAGTGTAGGGTTTAGGGTTCAAAGCCGATATTATTTTTTTTTTCAATTTTTCTGTGTTTCCGTGAGTTAAATTCGTCGTTATTGTTTTTAAAAAATATAATCTCCGTCTTATCGTAAGCTAAATTCGTCGGTGTTGTTTTTAAAAATATAATCGTCAAAATTCCGTGAACTAATCGCCGGGTTTCTTCCTTCTCTATCCTCGATCCTCACTTTCTGACCCCGGTTGTAGATTTGTCGCCTTGCGGGTCGAGATTTTTCCGGATTCCGCTTGTGTAGTCCCGCGCTAATCATAGCCGGTGGTACATGAGCCCGAACTTGGGCATCAATATACGCCAACTCATCATCATCGAGCTTAGCGTAATATCTATCGCCGTCACAATACTGGACAAAAGAATGATTATGTACTCCGACTCGGCCCATGTAAAGTGTCCATTGTGGAGGGTTGACGCTAACTTCAACAATTTTCATTTTAAATTTGCAATCACACCATTGGAACGACGTGTTAGCCCTCATTAACGTGTCCCCATCCATATTTTTGGGACGTCTTCCACCTCTACGACATACAAAATAATCAACACGAAGCTCCGTCTTGCGACCCCGTCTCTTGTTGCTTTCTCTTTTAATGCCAAACCCGAGTCGAAGTGCGGTTTGATATGCCCAAATTAAAACCTTCTTTACTTGATATGAAAACTCAGTTTGTAGTAAAATGCTCGAGATAGTCGACACCATCGCTACCAAAATCCTACACGATTTTCAAAAAAATATCGCGTATGTAATAGAACAAAAAAATACAAATCGTCCCAAACCGAGGCTTGGACATGTAACATTCACGCCCAGACCTAGGCATGGACATGTATCATTCACGTCCACACCTAGGTCTGGGCGTGAACAGTTCACGTCCAATCCTAGGTCTGGGCGTGAACAGTTCACGTCCAATCCTAGGTCTGGACGTGAACTGTTCACGCCTAGACCTAGGTTCAGGCGTGAATGATACACGTTCAAGCCTAGGTTTGGGCGTGAATGATACATGTCCAAGCCTCGGTTTGGGACGTGTATTAATCGTCAAATATATTTTTTTTTTCTTGATAAAACGTTAAAAGATAAGAAAACGTAATTCAAACGTAATCATACCTCATGAAAATCGTCACTAGCTTCTTCGTTGTTGAATTGTCTAATTTGATCGTTATACCCGTCATTGGTTGACATTATTTTTAGAAAGACGGTAAAAAACCGTCGTAAATTACTTTGGGTGAAAAAACCGTCTTATGGTGAAAAAACCGTCATATGGTGAAAAAACCGTCTTTTTATTTTGTTTTATAATTTTAGAAAGAGGTTAGAGAGATAATGTAATAGTGAAATAATGAAAGGGCAATGTTGGAAACTCAATACAAATTGTCGACGTTATTTAGTAATTTGTCGACGTTCTTTAACACGACCCTTTCTGATATACCCTTTGCGAGGCCCAAAGCTTCTACAGTTGGGCTATCTTTGACTGTGGGTTGGATCCACTAATTTTCCCAACCCAATCGTTATTCGTTGTCGACATACTACTATAATATTTTAATGTACTTCCCAAATTGCCCCTCCCAATACAAACATTTCAATCAAACTGTCGATTAACAATTTAGTGTTAGGATATTCGATTAACAATCAAACTAGATTAAGCCGTCATTTACAGTTGACAGTTGTATGCCCAACTAAAGCTGGGCAAAATGTCGGATGTGGATAATCATCTTTTAATGTTAGGATATTCGATATTAGATCACAATATATATTCTAACCCGCAAAGACCAAAACTCAATTCTCATTATAGTATTAATCAAGAGCACGACTATAAATTATGACCAATAAATTAATACTTTAGCACAACCCTATCAAACCTAAGTATGACCATTAAAATAATGTTTAGAAAATTAATACGTTGATAAACCCATATTAAGGCTCCACCGAGCCCTAGATAGAAGACTACTCACGACACATAATTACGACTACAATAACAATTTTAATAACAAAATAAAACATAATTAAATAAATAAATTGATTATAATGCCTTGTAATAGTCGTTACATTTAGACAATTTTCACTTTTCATATATTATAATGCACGGTTTTGATATATGCGAGGATTTCTGTCGCAAATAACAAGCATTGAATTCGCCGTAAATGGGAGTTTTACAACCGTTTAAAGTCATTCACGATCACTTTCTTTCATAAATTGATGCCTTTCTTGTAGGCTATAAAGAGCCTTTTTTACAATATCGTGTGGTCGAATTCCTAAATCAAGTATCAACCAACCTAATCCCGTTATTAACCCGACATAAATGAATTCGATATAACCCAACCTGTTTAGACTGAAATTATAACCTAGCCAAGAAACCCGATTATCACTTCAAATTATAAGTTTTAGATCTAAATTTATTTTGAAATTAGAGGAGATTGTTTTATAATCGAGTAAGTCTATTCGGTTTGGACAAATTTTACCCAAGTATATCAACATCTTCCCCAAACACTTGTTCAATGCTTAACCCACATTTGTCCCTCGGCCCAAATAACAGGCCCAGCCCATTACCCACTAACAAAGATGCAATTATATGGCCCGTTTTAGCATTTCCCTCATTACTATACTCCTATCTTTTTGATGTTCCAAATTTTTCACCTCAAAAATGTAAATCCAAGAGATCCTGCTTACTCAACTCAACTCAAGGGTAACTCTTCTATTACTCCCTTTGTTTTTTCAATTATTACTTTTCTTTCCCCTACTCTTTTTTTCTGCCATCTATTGATGAATTTTCTTTAATTGTGAAAATAAATCATGAATATTAGCTGTTGTTTTTTTGCATTTATTTTTTAATTTCTTGTTAATAGTACTATATCATGAGTATTACGTTTTTTATTGTTAACGGCGGGTATTTTAATCAAACACAAATGATTGAGACGGAGTGAGTATTCTCTACGCACCACTTATATAGGGTAAAGTAAAATAATAAAAACTTGACATATACAGTTGACAGTTGTATGCCCAACTAAAGCTGGGAAAAATGTCGGATGTGGATAATCATCTTTTAAAGTTAGGATATTCGATATCTGATCCAAAACTTGATTAAGCCGTAATACTTAAAAATGCGGACATCGTCCGAAACTCTAGATTAAGTTTGTAACAGTTAGGCGGAAAATTAGGGTTAAGATTAGGTGTTTTGCAAACGTAAAAGAATGCATTTTACATAATTTTGGTGTGTGCTTGGTATTATGAAATTTACCTTTCAGAGTGGAACAAGAAGTTAATTATGCTTCTAATGCTAACCGGGAAATGAAGAACTCGGAATTTATGGTTGGTGTTGTAAAACTAGAACAATTAGAAGAACTCGGAAAGCAACTCCTTGTCTCATTTCAGCAAGCATTGGAGTTTCTTAGACGCCCTGTGATTCATGAAACTTCGAAGTTGGTTGAAAGCATTCTTAAAGAGAATGAAACTGGAAGGGTTAAATTGTATGTCGAGGCCGGTTGTACCAATGCTTATGACAGCGCACTTGCTGTAAGTCAGGTGAACACGAGTTTATCAGGGCTGCATGAACATTTAATCAAAGCTAAATCTGTACTCGATGAACTTATGTTTGTTATGGATAAAGCGGGAATCTGTTTGAAGGAAGGAAACTGAGACGTGCTGGATATATCTCGGTTGGCCTTCGATGAGAACCTGGATTGGGATTCAACAACGTATGATGCTGCCAAATGTGGTTCTTTCATGGCTGTTATCTACAGCATGGTGAAGCAGAATAATATAATGCAGGAACGGGTTGTTTATGGTTTAAGGCTTACCACATCCGCCGAAGAATTAGATAGCTATTGCCTGATGTGGTCTCTGAGACCCTTTGTAATTGACGATGTGATTAATGAAGCTATGAGTTATATCAAATGATGATTTAATTAAGTTTTTTTTTGGCAGCAATTTAATTAGGTTTTAAAGATGTCTTCATTACCAATTTTTCTCTGATCATGTCGCTATTGTGAGTTCAAGTGTGTGGAGGCACAAACTCTCAGATTGGATACTGCTCGTATTTGAGTGCTACTATGATTCTTTGGGCCATTTGGAATGACAGTAACAAGGTTCTTCACAGGGGAAGATCACTTGATCCAACCGTCTTCATAGAAAATGTGGTGCCAAGTGAAATGGTTTAGATTGTTTACCAACTGTTGAGACTTCAGATCATGTGGAAACCTTCCCTTCATTATGTATGAAGGTGAATGTAGAAGGCATTAGGGGATAGGTTATGTGTTCTTGTTTGCGGTAGTAATAAGATGGTTCGATTAGCTAGGATGAAAAAGACGAGGCAAGTATGATCGCCAGATATCATCGAGACCATGGCAACTGAATTGACTTTAATGATGGCTTGTCAAAGTGGTCGACATAGTGTAAAAGAGCCGATTCTGAAACTGGTCTCTAATAATCTTGTTATATGCTTATAAATGCTAAGATAGCATCTGATTGTTACGGTAATATAGGGTGAGATACTGCTTTGTTATTTATATCTATATATTCTGTGCTGAATTTGGCTCTCTGTTAAGAGCAATAGCAGTCAAGCGGCTCACATAGTCACATTACGCATTTACGCCTACCGAGGTGTTGTCATTAGATAAGTAAAATCACCAGTATAATTGTCTCTCGCAACTGTTACATTGCAGTATGGACGATCTTGTAGACTCTAGCAGGGAAAGAGGCAAAGAAGCAATGTGCTTAGTTGCTTACTGCTTAGCTTCCATTTGGACGCATTTATAAACCTGCATTCCTGATGCAGAAAGGCATACATCGAGGCTAGACGATGCACAAGCGTAGACATAAAGCTGATACAGTCGCGATAAGATGCAGAGTGCAGCTATGGAATATAGAGTGCAAAACACAATGCAAAGTTTCATCTAATTATCACTGCAATATAGCTCTCGGTAGTGGATTCTATCTCCGCCATAGCAGTCAAGCAGCTCAGTCATATAGCGCATTTATGCCTATAGATTTTTCTACTAGCGTATGGATTGGTTAGACTTTTTAATCGAGTCAGCCATGATGTAAGTTAGGACTTCGTGTCGCCCATAGATAACTAAATTCACCAATATAATCGTCTCTCGCAACTGTTACATTGGAGTATTGGACGATCTTGTATGAGACCACGATCTTGTATGAGACCACAGTTTACAGCAGCAAAAGAGAAAAGGCAAACAAGTAATAGGCCTGAACATGAATTCCGGATGTTAGAGTCTAATTACTTAATTAGGCTTTTTCCGCAAGGCATACATCGATGCTAGACGACGCACACGCACGAACATGAATTCGATACTGGAGGTTAAATCTGTATTCCGGGAATCTGTATTCCCTGAAAAAGCCTAATTAAGTAATTAAGTAATATAGAATCCACTACCGAGAGCTATATTGCAGTGATAATTAAGTAATATAGAATCCGGGAATCTGTATACTGGAGGTTAAACTTAATTACTTAATTAGGTTTGTAAATAGGCAAACAAGTAACAGACCACAGTTTTCAGGGAATCTGTATTCCGGATGTTAGAGTCTAATTACTTAATTCGGCTTTTTCCGCAAGGCATACATCGATGCTAGACGACAAACACGCACGAACATGAATTCGATTTTAGTAACAAAAAGATGCAGAGTGAACAATTTCAGTTGTTGAATATAGAGTGCAAAACACAATGCCATAATAGTATTTAGGTTGAGTACTCTTCTCCAAGTCTCAAAAACAATACATCCTCAAAGCAAATTATTAGCAAGTCAACAAACCTAACCAAAACAAAAACAAGACAACAGGCATATTGCCTGTCTAAACTCTAAAACACACCATTTCTATGAATTTTGATGGTGTTTCCCTTGAATAAAAAAGCTCACACCTCAATGATGAATTCAAAACTTAAATTAGTACTTGTAGTCCTTAACATGGAGAGACTCAGAAGCGTCAGCTCCACCAGCACCACCAGTGTACTTTCCAAGAGTTGCCTCGGAGTTACCCTTGGCCCTAGCAAGGAAGACATCTTGAGCCTTTCCGACATTCTCCTCTTTGCCCTGCCATGTCTTGAGGGTACTCTGCTGAAGGGCACGTCCGTAAGAGAAGGACAGTGTCCATGGCTTCTTGGTTTGGAGCTTGTTCATGGCGTTGAGGTTAAGAGTTGCCTCCTCCTCACTCTGTCCTCCTGAAAGGAACATGATGCCGGGAACAGCTGGTGGGACGGTCCTCTGCAAGGTGCGGACGGTGTACTCGGCGATGACCTCAGGGGCAACTTTCTTGCTGTCAGAGCCAGGGGTGACCATGTTGGGCTTCAACAAGGTACCCTCGAGTAGAACGTGGTGGTCGTTAAGGGCCTTGTAGCAAGCTGCAAGGACACGCTCAGAGACCTCAGCACACCTGTCAATGTCGTGGGAACCGTCGACCAAGATCTCGGGCTCAACAATGGGCACCAACCCGTTCTCCTGGCAGATGATGGCGTAGCGAGCAAGGCCGTTGGCGTTTTCTAGAATTGAGAGGGCAGATGGCTCGGTGGGGCCAATCTTAAGGACAGCACGCCACTTGGCGAACCTGGCACCAGCAGAATAGTACTGAGCACATCGCTTGCCGAGGTCATCAAGACCCTGAGTGGTGGTCTCACCATTGGTTCCAGCAAGCTCAACGACACCCTTGTCAACCTTGATACCAGGGAGAACACCGCCTTCCTTCATGATGTCTACAAATGGCTTACCTGAAATATAAATGCAAACAACATATATTAAGCATCACTACGACTTTCCCAATTGATGGAGTAAACACAAAAGCACTGTATATTCACCAGCAGCGGATTTCTGGTAGAGAGTTTCCTCAAAGAGGATGACACCACTGAGGTACTCGAAGGCACCGGGAGTGGTGAAGAGAAGCTCACGGAGGGCTCTCCTGTTAGTCTCAACATTCTCGACATTAATGCTGGCAAACCGCTTGCCGATGGTACCAGTAGACTCATCAGCTGCAAGAATACCCTTTCCAGGGGTTGCAATGTATGCAGCGTTGGCAATCAACTCATCTGGAATTGAATCATATCATTTGTCAGAGTAATCAAGACATGCAACACCAAATACAAGATCTAAACATAAGATTCAAATTTCGCATTTTTCCCTTTTTCAATAATTCCCTTGAAACCACTAGAGCTACCCTCACTAGATCTAAATCTAGTAACTAGTTCATAACCATTACAGAAATCAAAACTACTATCTATCAAATAAAACCAATACAAAAGCATTACTACAATCAATCGCGCTACTGAAACAAATAACAGAAACATTTAGCATAGGTTACGAGTAAAAATTATTCACAAGACAAAATTAAGACCTACAAAACAGATATTCAAGAATCATTCATAGCTAACATTTACAATGTATTATAAAACCAACAAATTAATCATAGTCGTAGCGTAAAGTGATTTTACATTACTAACAAATTAATCTAGCGTAAATCGATTTTTAAATTACTAACAAATTAGTCTAGTATAAGGCGGTTTTACTTTACTATTGTGTAAATAGAGCCTAACATGGACGCATAACCACCAAATTAGTCTAGTGTAAGGCGGTTTTACATTACTATTGTATAAATAGATCCTACGCATAACCAATAAATAAATTAGTCTAGTCTAAGGCGGTTTTAGTGTAAAGCGATTTTACATCGCTAACAAATTAATCTAGTGTAAGACAGTTTTACATTACTATCGCGTAATCAGATCCTAACGCATAACCAACAAATTAGTCTAGCATAAGGCGGTTTAAAAACTAATGTATAAACAAAAGTATTTTGTGAAAACAATTATTCAAACTAAACCGAAAAAAACTACCACAAATCATTTAAATCAACATTTAACAACCAAATATAATTATTTAAACTACAAAAATAATACACAACATAATACAACAATCAATAGATCTGTATTAACTACAATACGAGGGGATTTTGAGAAACGTATACAATCAAATGAAACGAATATAAACAAACAGTAATAATAACAATAATATTGACTTATAAATCTAACAATATAGATCTGAAAAAAACTAATTGATGAGAATATAATAGATCTCAGAAATAAAAAGGTAAAAAAAAAAATTACCAGCGTATTTGCCTCTGTAAGCAGTCATGGTGAAAAATGTTAGGTTGAATTTTTTGAGGAGAGATAAAAGAGTTGTATGAAGATGTGATGTGAGAAAGGAAGAAAAAAAGAGGGGTATTTATAAATTAAATAAATTGGGGTTGGTAAAAATAATATAAAAATAAAATATAGCTGTAGATGCCTCGAGAATATCGCTTTATTTTTCGGGGTTATTTTTTTTCACCGTTCTTCTTTAGATTCTTCCCCAAGAAAACTCCCTTCCTTCCTTTTTACCCGATTTTCTTTCTTTTTACTGCCTTCCGTTTATTATTGGAAAATACTTTTTTTGATTAGAATATCTCGTTTTCTTTGTGTTAACCATCCATCGAAACTTTTTTTTAGATATCGTCCCCAAAAATACTTTTTGTTTATAATACCTAAAGTTTTTTATTTCATTGTGTGATGTAATAATTGAAGTATTATTAATCTACCTTTTAATATAGTTTTTATTGGTGGTAACTACTAAAGTCAATATTTCGATATCTATATAAGAGCGTCTTATGGCTAAGATCAGCTCAATAAGAGTTTGCCCAAACATACATCAATGAGTCTCTTTTAAAACAAATATACATACGTTTTAGAATTAATTAAAAAATGGGTCAAGTAGCATCCTACTTATATTTGCAAATATCTAAACATTCATTTTTTTGGTCTTATCTATGTTATTTGACTTATTTTAAGTTCAAAAAAGATAGTTCCGCCTTAAACACGAATTTGTACCGCCTTAAACACGAAATTGTACCCCCTTAAACATGAATTTGTGAACATATATATTAGTCTCCCGCGGTACCTAATAAACATTTACTTTTCTTTTGACTACGTGACATTTTATAGTGATAGTATACATGTTCATGTAGGTCGTAGGTAGTCATCATAAATATTGTGGTCTCTATTCCGGTCATTTGTTTACTTATTTCATATTTGGATGTCCCATTCATTTATTTAGCTTTCCATATTGGAAATATTTTTGAAGGATAATTTGATCATCTACATAGTTTATTATCGATTTGTCATTCAATAACAATATGCACAAATGGTATCCTCATATCTCCTTGGTATTTGTTCGTTGTGCCAAAAGTAAAGATGAACAAATAATCGGAACAGAGAGTATTAAATTGTCATAAGAATAATGAAGGTACCAAAGGTACAAGGATTATTATTTACTCGCTCAAACGCTGCCTTCAGCACCGTGCGAGGTGAACATTTCCCTCACACTTAGCATCTATTGCATGAATATCTCACACCCTTACCACCCAAACTGCCATTTCCTCCTCCACATCGTTCTACAGTCACACCGCCAGTCCACCACCCGACTTCACCCAACCATATCATCTTTAACTCCAACTTTGCCAAAAACCCCTCCAACTTTGTCAAAACCCGAATTGTATATAGATGTGTGTTTATATTTTAAAGAATTGCTAAATAAATATTTTCCCATATCTTAGAGATTAGAATAGTAGGGTACTACTTCTAAATTCGATTAATTGTAGATTAAATTTATTTTTTTTAAAAAAATTATGACCTAATCTCATTCGGTAATTCTACCCCTTATGTAAAATATAATATAATATTTTTGTAAAAAAGTTTCAATGATCAGAAAAGGTTTTCAAATTAGTCAATATATATGTAATTAGTTGTTTTTAGCGTAAGGCTAAACTCTTAAGTTTTAGTAAGGAGTACATTATTTTCAACTAAACCTATATCAGATAATTGGATACCCCTTATAATTAACCATTGGCGGGAAAAATGAAACACTAGCGTAAGAACTATTGTACTTTTAAAGATCAATCAGTGGGTGACAAAGTAATAATAGTCGTTTGATCATATGCAGACCACAATATGTAAATAATTAACTAAGAAAAAATAAAGCATAAATGATATTGAAATTTAGTTTAGTAGGAATGAATGTCAATGTCACCACACATATTTTATATATTTGGTATTGTAATTTAGTTTTACCGGTTTATGTGAAGAAACTCAATAGTCCCAAATATGATGAGTGTAATCCGACATTGACAAAAGAGATTAGAGTTTACCACTTTGTAATACAAGGGTTACTCCCTCTATTGTCAATTGGTTTTTAAGGTGAAACCTCCTTCGACTTATGAAGCGGACTCTCTCTTCTCCATTTGGTTGCGTCACAGACCCGTTTGTATGATTTAACATGGTATCAGAGCCCATGACTAAATAGTCTAACATGTGGGTGTAATCTCACATTAATAAAAATGGAGAAAATTTACTAGTTTATAAGGCAATGAATTACTCCCTCTATTGCCAATTTATCACTTTACATGGAAGCCTAAATTTTTTTCCCTCCTAGAATAATAAACCAACTTTACAGTCAAACAGTCAAAATGTAATTCATTTTTTTTTTGGAAGCAGTAAAATATAGTATACTCCCTCATATTCTCATAACCTTCCCCTTTCACTTTAACACAAAAATTAAGAAAATACGCAACCCCACCATATAATTAAATTTGGACCACACAAATACACTACCCACCATACGATTAAATTTGGACCACACAAACACTTACCAAAAAAGGAAATAGGAAAAATATTATGAATAAACGAAAATAGAAATGGAGAATGTTATTGAGAATAGGAGAGAGTATTACATAGTCCAAACCCAACTGGTTTTTGATGGTTGGGGTAACACAGAATTTGGGTAGATAAAGAAGTTTGACAGTGACCAACAACTAGGGGTGGGCACCGGTCCAAAACCGGACCGGACCGGACCGAAACCGGTTTGGACCGGAACCGGAATTGATAAAAAATCGGGACCGGGACCGGACCGGATTACAAAAATTCCGGTCCGGGACCGGACCGGAAAAATTCCGGTCCAAGACTGGACCGGACCGGTTGGACCGGAATTTAGACTATATGCCCACTTTTTTCTAATTCCGGTCCAAAAATTCCGGTCCAATGGACCGGATCGGACCGGTTAGACCGGAATAAAATAAAATTTATAGAAAAAAAAAATTAAATATTAATAATTCCGATCTTTCCGTTCCAATCCGGTCCGGACCGGAAAATACCGGTTCGAGACCGGACCGGACCGGAAACCGGAATCTTAAAAAATGATGGACCGGAGACCGGACCGGAATTTTTTTTCCCGGTTCCGGTCCAGTCGATTCCGGTCCGGACCGGTCCATTTTTCCGGTTCGGAACCGGATTTTGCCCACCCCTACCAACAACCATAACGAAAAGGTATTTTGTTAAAGGAGGAAAATTTTGACCTACTTTTATAGTTCATATTATCAACAACTAGATTTTATGCCCGTGCGATGCACGGGTTTACGTTAATGTCATTCTCATAATTTTCCTATAACAATTAACTTGTAAAAAAAACTTTTGAAATTTTAAGACTATAATAAAATATACTCCGTAAGTTTTAAGAAAATAATATTAATATATTAATTCAACTTCTATTTTAAACATATTTTACCAACCTTGCCAGTAATCAAGTTATATTTGATCTATATGACTCGAAAAATGATCCAAAGTACCTAAGAATTAAGCTCTCTAAGACAATGCTTAAAAGAATCAAAAGATTTTGGGTTGATCACCCTATCTTGTGTTAATTGTCCGATATGAGGCAATTCTACTATTTATAGGTATTAGTATCTTGACCACACTTACATTATTTTTCAAGGTGAGATATATAACATACTAACAATTACACCAAGTATGTGCAAATAATATGAGATTTTATACTATAATGATAACATTTTTTTTATTACAAATCTTATAATTAGATTATTTTCATAATTAATACAAAAGTTTAAGAGCTCTTTAAAACAAATCATTATTTTGGATTGATATCTATGTCTAAGACGACTCTTATGTATAATCGCATGATCACTCCAGCTTATGATATTTCTCCGATGTGGGAGAATTCCTCTATTTATACATAGTATATTCACCACATTTACATTACTTTTCAATGTGGGACAAATAATATAATTAGTTGTACACCATTAAAATTATTATTTATGATACTTTCTTAAATTTTTATATATGATATTTTCCTAAATTAATTTTGATGATGTAAATTTCATTAAGGCAGGGATAATAAGACAAACTTTTAATTAAGAGTTGTGTAAGATGATACTTAAGAGATCAAAAGATTTTGGGTGAATATCTAACTTTGAAAGATGACTCATTTTCACAATACTTTTTTTGTGAAATGAAATATAATGTAAAAGGTTTTATATAAAAATTATAAACATCACTTGAATATAATATAGAAAATGTATATTGAGATAAATAAAAGATTTTTCACTTTATTGTTTTATGATACCTTCCTAAATTCATTTTTGATAATGTGGGTTTCACTAATGTGGATACAAACTTTTAAGAGCTTTCCAAGACAATATCTAAGAGACTCAAAAGATTTGGGTTGATATCTAAGTTCTAATGACGACTCCTATTTATAATTATAGGATCACCCCACCTTACGATAATTTTACGATGTGAAACAATTATACTATTTATACGTAGCATATTTACCATACTTGTATTATATTTCAATGTGGGACAAATAACTTATTAAGTAGTACACCATCAAAATTATTACTTATGTAATACTTAGTATATATATTTACTACAAATACATTATTTTTCAATGTGAGACTAATAACACATTAAGTAGTTTATCATCAAAAATATTATTTATGATACTTTTCTAAATTAATTTTTAGTAATGTAAATTTCACTATTGTGACGATTATAATATAAATTTTTAGAACTCTTCAACACAATACTTAAGAGACTTAAAAACTCGTGGGTTTATACCTAAGTTCAAGAATGACTACTATTTATAATCATAGAATCACTATATGTTAATTTTTTGATGTGGGACAATTTACTATTTATATGTAATATATTCACCATACATACATAATTCTTCAATGTTGGACTAATAAAAAACTAAGTAATACACCATCTTTTTCTATATTAGAATAATAAAAATATATTTTAAAGGTCACTTATTATATTTTAAAAGTCTTTTATTAACAATATAAAAAAGATGATCATATTTATGATCACTCCACCTATGATAATTTTTCAATGTGAGACAATTTTACTATTTATACGTAGTACATATATTCACCAGTCACCATACCTACATTGTTTTTCAAATAACACATTAAATAATTTATCATCAAAATTATTATTTATGATACTTTTCTAAATTAATTTTTAATGATGTAAATTAAATTATAGTTTAGATTATAATACAAACTTTTAAGAGCTCTTTAAGACAATATGTAAGAGACTCAAAAGATTTTGGGTTGAAACTTTATTTCCAAATATGATTCCTATTTGTAATCATAAGATCATCCACCTTATGATAATTTTCTGATGTGGGATAAATACTACTATATAAGTAATATATTCACCATACCTACATTATTTTTCAATGTGTGACATATAATATATTAAAAATTACACCAAGTATGTGCAAATAAATAGTATGAATTTCTATACTTTCGAGGTTTTTCTTACCACGAATGTAACTATATTATCTTCATATTTTTGTTATGATACTAAATTTTTTTTAATAATACTTTTATAAATTAATTTTTGATGATGTAAATTTAAAAATTGTGGAGATAATAATACACAAACTTTTAAGAGATCTCTAAGACATACTTAAGAGACTTAAAAAATTTTCATTTTGATATATAAGGTCAAAGGATGATTCGTATATATAATTATAGGAGATTTTACTTTGATATATAAGGTCAAAGGATTATTCCTATATATAATTATACGATCACCTACCTTATGTTAATTTTACGATGTGGGACAATTTGACTATTTATACATAGTATATTCATCACATCTACAAACTTTTAAGAGATCTCTAAGACAATTTTTAAGAGATTCAAAAAATATTGGGTTAATACCCAAGGTTTAAGGACGACACCTATTTCTAATCATAAGATTAGTCACTTTATGTTATTTTTCCGATATGGGATAATTCTACAATTTATACGTAATATGTTTACCACATCGGCACATCTACATTATTTTTCAATGTGAGAAAAATAATATATTAAGTAATACACCATCTTTTTCTTTATAAATATATATTTTTATTATTTTTATTTTATATAATAATTAAAAGATTATCCACTTAATTTTTTATATCCAAAGTATTATTTATGAATCTTTCCTAAATTAATTTTTTATGATGTAAATTTCACTATTGTAAAGATAATAATACAAACTTGTAAGAGATCTCTAAGACAATACTTAAGAGGCTCAAAAGATTTTGGGTGGATACATAAGTTCCAATTATGACTCATATTTATAATCATATGATCACCATATCTTAAGGTAAATTTTCGATGTGGGACAATTCTACTTTTTATATGTAGTATAATCACCACACATACGTTATTTTTCAATGTGGGACAAATAACATACAAAGTACATCATATATTTTTCTATAAATTAATTATTTCTTGAATACTACTAAACCATTATACTAATATTAGAATAATAAAAAATATTTTAAAAATCATTTATTTAATTTTCATATACTTAGGTTATTGTTATATGATCTTATAAATGATATGGTAGTAAAAAAATACAAAATTTATACTCTAATGAAAGCATTTTTTGTCAAGAATCCAAATATATAAGTTTCGAAATGTTTTGCATTATATTTTTTTTGTCAGATTGATAATCAATTTTTTTTTACGGAAATAATAGTTGTGATATTAAAATATTACATAGTATCTTTTTCGTAATCTTGGAAGATCTTAAAATATACTTTCCAAAAATTAAAAAAGATGATGTTGACCAATAGAATTGCTCGAAAAAAGCCTCTTATATATATATATATATTGATTCTTATATAAAACCGTTTTACGTAAATGTTACTGTAAAATTTAATAATTATTCACCTAAAAGCACCCATTCAAATAACAACAAATGATTTTAAAATGTGATATTGCAAAATCGGTTTAATATATAAAGATAACTAATTGTGCCATAAGTTTCTATAAATGTTTACTACGTACATAATTAACTGCATATCTTATTTTTACAAATAAATTTCCCTAAATTATATGTTTTACTATTATTGAAATTCAAAATTATTAACCAAATATATATCATAAGATTCTTATTACTATTAAAAAGCATGTATAATTTATTTATTTTATATTAATTTTGGTGGTCAAATATATATCATAATATGAGGTTTTTGGTAAAGTTACAATGATAAACTAAAGCAAAAAATTTGTTTAAATTAAATTTGAATCACATTTTTGTTGAATATATAGAAATACATTATATATAATTTAGAATAGATATATCTAATATAGGTTATTAGAACAATAAAAAAATTTAGTAACAAAATGGGTAGAAAAACCGATTTGTGTTTAATTGTTTATTTTGGAAACTTATGAGCTAATTATAAATGGGTACAAATTAAAGTCTCATAAGTAATATATATAAATGATGACAAGTTAAAATATTACGGAGTATATATAAGTAATTTGGCAAATAATGTGAAAGAAATTCGGTTTTTACGCTAAAGTTGTCATCCTTTTAGGCACCCGTTGCCGAGAAGAATAACGGGACGACAAAAATAAGGTCATCATCTCGATTTGCTCCTTCATTTTCCTCATTTTGTCATCTATTGGGCATCCCTTGCATCCTTGCTTCAAGTTGAGTTTGAAGTTGACTTACGATCCCGGGCACATATGTTTATATAATCAGCAGCCCAAGTCCTTTCGCGACGGAAGCAGAAATGTTTATATAAACACCTTAAGGATTTTGTGTCAGGGAGTACCTAATGTTTACCCTCGTTGGCACGAAGGTAACTAATATTTTATGTTGACTTGTAAAGATATACCAAAATGTCAGTTGCCGTTAAAAAAAGTCAAACTTCTGTCTTGGCTCACGAAATACATGTTTAAGAACATATTTATTTCCCTCGTCATTTACGTAAAATATAGATTTACACTAATCTGGTCCATTTTTCCATCTTCTACTCTCTCCTCCTCTCCCTCCCCCCTTCTATTTGTCAAACGGGCGACAGAAATAAAGTACACTACAAGAAATCTTGTTTCAGGCGACTGTATTAAGGCGACTGATACTAGTAGTCACCAATTTAGCGACTGAAAATATATTCGGGCGACCGAAAATAGTCGCCAAATTGGCGACTGAATCAATAATGCAAGATTATATATAAAAACTCGGGCGACTGAAATCAGTCGCCAAATTGGCGACTGAAAAAGCCTTTTGGCGACTGATTTCAGTCGCCAATTTGGCGACTACCAATTTCAGTCGCCAATTTGTGTATTATTCCAGAACAACAGAAACTCATCCGCATTCATCCGCTTTCTTCATTTTTCTTCAAACCCGAAAAAACCCCAACTACAAAGTCGCCACCACCACTACTCCACTCCCTCAACCACCACTCCGACCAACACTCCGACACTAGCTCCACCGGATCTTTGTGCTCTCCTTCTTCTTGTGTTGCTTTGTTTGTTCTAATTGGTGAAGGTATATTTGTTCTAATTTCAATCCTTCAATTAATTTAGTTTGTTTGTTTAATTTGTGATTCCTACTTGTATTTAGTTTATTTTATATGTTTATATAAACATTTGTGATGATTATTGGTTTAGATGTTAAATGTTTGTCGTTGTAATTTGAATCTTTAGATTAATTGGGGGTTTTTGATTAGTGGTAGTGTTGTTGATATTATTAGTGTTGTTAGTATTAATTTTGTTGGTATTGTTAATATTGATTTGGGTTAGTGTTGTTAGTAATGGGGTTTTGATAATTTTCATGATTTGGGTTAGTGTTGGTAGTATAGGGGTTTGGTTAGTGTTTTTTTTATTAGTTTTAGTATGTTAATAATATTAGTGTTATTAGTATTATTTTGTTAGTATTGATGATTTTGATTTTTGTTAGTGTATTTCGTATTAAGGTTTTGATAAATATGATTGTTTGTGTTAGTGTTGTTAATATTTGGGTTTTGATTAGTTTTAGTATTTTTTGTACTTGTTGTGTTGGTTAACGTTTAGATTAAAATGAAGAGATTGGAGCGTACATGAATGTACGAAGATAGACTTGATAAGAAAAGACGTCCTACCGCTAGATTTATAAAGGGGGTTGCCGAGTACATGGATGTCGTCCACCTCAAAACAAACCTACGAGCCGGGAGTCGTGGGAAAACTCCAAGCCCAACTCAACGAAGAAAGAAGAAAAAACGCGGAAAGGGATGAGGAATTAAGGATAATGAAAGAAAAATTCAAGGCTTGGGAAAGCAGGTTCGACAACTGCAACCAAGGACCGCCTCCCTTTCGGCGGGATTATGATGAAGGCAATGGAGGTGGTGGACTGCAAGCCGAACCCAATATGACCCTTGGCTTCTGATATTAGTTTAGACTCTTGTGACTTTAGCTTGTTTAAACTTGATTTGTTAACGTTTAAGAAGATTTGTAAACTTGAAACAATTTTCTTGATCTATATGAGTATGTTGGTTTCACATCGTGTTGTTGTAATTGTGTGAAATTATGGTTGTTTTCTAGTATACTTGCAGGTTTGGTATGGTAACGAAATGGCAGGATGAAAACAGAATTTTTCTTGCAATATCACAGGTTTTTTGGCGACTGAAATGTTCATTTGGCGACTACTTTCAGTCGCCAAATCCCCTGTATTTTTGCAAAATAAAAGGCCTTTTGGCGACTGAAATCAGTCGCCAAATTGGCGACTGAAGGCTAAAGTAGTCGCCAAATTGGCGACTGATTTCAGTCGCCAAATTGGCGACTACAACACCTTTCAATCGCCAATTTTGGCGATTGGTTTCAGTCGCCATTTCACCATTTTGGCGACTCTTTTTTCAGTCGCCAAATTTGGCGACTGAATTTAGTCGCCCGAATTTTTTTTGGCGACTAATGACTGCGACTGGTTCTTGGCGACTGAAATTAGTCGCCAATATCAGTCGCCTGAATGTTGTTTTCTTGTAGTGGTAGTCGCCAACTTGGCGACTAAACATAGTCGCCCTTCCTTAATTTTTTAGTCGCCAACCTCATTTACTATACGAAAACTTTCAGTCGCCAATTTGGCGACGAATTTCAATCACCCGATTGATCTATAGTTGCCAATTTGGCGACTGTTCTATACATTCGCCTATTATAATTGCCCGAGCATTTAACTCGTGTAGTGTACATTTGTACTACCCTAAAAGATCAATCTAGTTTTCTTAGCTTGTTAAAAAGACACATTTGATATAAAAAGCTTGTCACACAATTATTGTATTTTTTTTAACAACAAATCATCATATGAATATGAGGATGAAAATAAGGTCGAAGTGTTGTATTAATGACCGTGTGGAGTTAGAAGATCGTAAATAACGAATTGAAGAACTGTATATATTTTTCAGTAAGTCTACCATTTGACAAATATATATCTGTCACAAGCTTGTGACGGGTCAAATATCACCCACATGGATACAAAAGACAAAAATTAGAGTGCTTTTATTCCTAAATAACTTATCTTTTATCTACCAATATGAGTTTTATTTGACCCGTGACAAGCTTGTGCAGGATATAGTTCATCACAAATAAGAAGTTATACTCCCTCCATCCCGGTCATTTGTTTACCATTTTCATTTGAATGTGTTTCATTCATTTGTTTACCTTTCTATATTATGATGCACAAATTCTCATTTGTGACGGACCGACCCGTCGCAAGCTTGCAAAAGGTCGCCCCGTCACAAGCAAGACTTATTGATTATGATGGTAATGCATGAGTAATATGATCACCTAATGAGAATATTGTCCAGTTATTATCCATTAAGTACAACCACAAATGTTTTCCTACTATTTCCTTACTAATTATGTCAAAAGCTAAACTAAATAAATGACTGGGGCGAAGAGAGTATATAAACATATTTCCTTACTAATTATGTCAAAAGTCAAACTAAATAAATAATCGGGACGAAGAGAGTATATATTTTCAACAGATGATTTTCTAATATATTTGACATTCTCATTGACATAAAGCACAAAATTGACTAGAAGTGTTGACCTAGTAACACGCCCTTTTAGCGTTGCTGTACGTTCGTACCCCTTCATGAAGTTAGAAGACGGTGACACCATATGGCTTGTATACCCAACAATAATTTGGGAGGCGTAATTTTGTTACTTTTTTAATTGAAGGGGTCAATTATAATACAAAATATGAGCCTCAACCACAACATTAAGGTTTTGGTTGGGATGATTTATCTAATTATAGTATCAGAGTCAGTGTGACCGGTTCAAACCCTGTGCATTATAAGGTTTTTGGTTGAGATGATTCATCTATCAAATTAATGTCCTGTTTCTTTTTAGGGTGTCTCAGTTAATTGTCGTCCTTTCTATATTTGTAATGTTTTCTATGAATAATTTAATCACCCAATGAGACTATTATCGTTCAAAGCTGGCAACTTATACAACCACAAATGGTCTCCCACATCTTTCTTGATCTTTGTGTCAAAATAAAAAGATAACAATTGACTGTACAGTGTGATTACATCTATGATCGTTCAAAGCCGGCAACTTATACAAGTACATTAATGGCTGCCTATGAAAGAATATTGAAAATAAACTATAAAGTAAAGTAGATCAAGAGAAGTACGTAGCTCCTAGACAATTTGATACGTTCATAATTGGTTGATATATTATTATAAACTTAAAAGTCATCTCAATAATTTGAGGTGTGCTTATAATTAGTGAGTCAGAGTCAGCATCCATGATTTATGATTCATAAGTGAGCTAGTTGCATCGATCACTAGTCATGCTTCATACAAGTATAATTGATAAGTTAAATGGTCGTTTTTAAACTCATGAGTAATGGATCATGCTTCTCTGATTTATCTATGATGCAATCTAGTTTATAATAATTTTTCAAATTGGATAAGTCATATACATATCAATAAGTCTTCCTTAAAATAAACTATCCGCCTAAAATTATAACACGGCTCAAATACTTACTAATAGGCAAATACTTCTACCTTATACTAGAACTAGTATAGTAATAGGGACAAAACATTCGTTCTTTCCTAGATAACTTGTCATGTGATTTGGTATGTATTTGATCCGTCTTAAATGAGAATTTGTATATACATATAAGCCTATAAGGTACTAGGTACTTCATTTGTCGCAATCAATTTTAATCATTTGTCTTTTTCATATTTGTCAATACTCATTTTATTTGAGAAATCTTTACTTACATATGTGTAAACTATAAAATTTTGATATTATAAATGTGTTATTAAAACATACTTCCTCCCTTCAACTCCACTCTACCAAAAAACTTTTTCACATTTGCCGAGACGTGTTTTACGCGGTAAATATCGTTAGCTACGTGTTTGCAAAAATTATAAAAGTTAGATATTAATAATGTACTCGTAAAGACGAATCAAACAAGATCACACATGAATATATTTTTTACTTATATATTGAGAGAAAATTGCAATTATATGATCACTTGTGAATATTGTACAAAAATGAAAGTGGTAGAGTGAAGTTGAAGGGAGGAAGTATCAAACAAGATCTCACGACTATATTTTATGCTATGTATTGGAAATATTTTTTAAAAAAATTCTCACTGATATTTAGTGCCCTAACAACAAATGATAACATTAGCGCCTTTTGTCTTATCACTTGACGTTTTTATCTTCTTTAGTTAGTGCTCGTTGTAGTTAATAATCTTATAATTATGATCAATAATGGATGTAATAAGGATTTAAAAACTCCGAATATTATGTAAGTGCATCTTAAATTACAGCCGTAAAAAAATTACTTAATACGGACAGGAAAATTTTAAGATGTTTGTGTATGTTAATGGTTATGAAATGAACTGAAATTAAATCCAATAGAAAAAGACCTAAGAGCAGCGATGACCCTTGTATAGAAACACAACTTCTCATTTGTGACACTCAAATTCGTCATAAGTTTGTGACAGACATTTCTGATGTTTTAGGCTTGTATTATCTACCCAAATGGAAGATATTTAATCCATTAAAAGCTTATAACGGATATATCCGTCACAAGAGAGATTTGCTGGTATACGGACAAGCTAATTTCGTTGTTGTTCATGTGCTATGGACTATCTTCTCATTGGCATGGCTAACATCTAATATGGCCCTACAGTGAACCTTGTGAATATTAATCAACAAAAGCCCAAACTTTGATCTCAGGACCTCATAAGTCATACCTGATTGATTTGATGGACTTCTGATATACCCTTTGCTGGGCCCAAAGCTTCTAAAGTTGGGCTACCTCTGACTGCGGGTTGGATCCACCAATTTTCCAAACCCAATCGCTATTCCCTTTCGAGTTTCGACATACTACTCTAAATCGTCAATAATATTTAATGATCAAGTTGCCCCTCCCAAGACAAACATTTCAATCAAACTATCGATTTAAAATGAATATTAAATAACAAACAATGTTAAACTAATCGGAGTAAAAACAAATCGGTATTTTTTTATCATATAATCAAAACAACAAATTACTAATCCCGGTAATGTAAATAACCGACGTAAAAAAAAACCGACGGTGAACGAATTGATTTTTCAAGATAAAAAAGGCTGGAATGTGAATTTCTCACATCCAAACCTAGGTTTGAATGTGCATTTCCCACGTCCAGACCTAGGTTTGAACGTGGAACATACACGTCCAGAATTTCATCCACGTATGGATACAAATACCCCCCTGATATGGACGTGTATGTTCCATGTCTAAACCTAGGTATGGACTTGGAACTGCACATTCGAGGCATTTTTTTTTTCTAAAATTGATTCGTATTGCGTCGATTAGTTACATCGCTTAGATACAAATATCCCCCTGATAGTCGTTCGAAGCGGCTACTAAAAGATTTAATCGATTAGTTTAATTACTTTAATCGGTCGTTTCTATTTGTTTGGTTACGTTTTCATCATAATAAAAGTTATTTTATTTAACTTTCAAAGTTAATCGTATGCAAAAGGAGATTAAAGAGAAGTTAAGTGAATAGTTATGAGAAAATGGCAAAATTAGAAGTTATATAACTATTGTCAACGATTCAAAGTAGTATGTCGACGATCTTTAGCATCACCCTTACCCTAAATAGTATCCGTAGACCATTGGACCACAGTGATTGAGGCATGTCCGCAACGTGCTTTAGTAGCCAATCTCTTGAGGTGAACAATGTGCTCAACCTCCAATTTCATTCCATTTGTTTTTTTGTTCAATAGTTCAACAATTTGACCTTAAATATTTTTGAAATTACAATGAATTGTTAGATGTTACTAATATATATGTATATGACATTCAAAAGTCTTTCATAAAATTATATTTTCAACAAACATAACAACATATAAAAATACTAAAAACGCAGTTAAAGTATCGCATCAAAAACCGTACAGTTAAACGGAAAGAAAATAGAAAAATAAAGAGAGTATCATGTAATTCAAATTTAACTAGTGTAAGACCCGTGGAATTTCATTGTATGACTGGATATCACTTAGCTTGTCGCTTCCCTCACACTTTCCATTTGAGCTTCGTCCCTGGTTAAGTGTGAGTTCCCACATGATGTAAGGTTCTCATATTCAACCGAACAACATTTTACAATTAACCTGATTTTAAGTTCATATGATTTTACTCTTCCCGAAAATTCTATCTTCCCATAGTGAACCAAACGACTACAACTACCTTTCAAATAAGATTTAATTAATGATGTACTTCGTACTTGTTTACATCTTCACTCTACCTGAGTTCTCTAAAATTATACTTATCTAGAACGTTATTAATTAATGAGAGTAAGGTCATAGAAGTATATTGAAAATATCAATCACAAATATATTATCATTACCTCTAAACCAAATAAAGTTCAATTAATCTTGATTGATTTGTACGAACAAATAGTTTTGTTTCTGTCAAAAATGGATTATAGTTTACAGATTATTATAATTACTTGTGCGAAACGATTCCATGTGTAAAGCGGTTTTAATTACTTAGAAAAAAATGAATTACATACTTTCATTGCATATACAATTTTTTTTGGAGAGACTACTTTTTCCGTATCTTTTTGTGTATTATTCTTACCATTTTTATTTATTGTATATTAATGTGACTCTTTCATTTGATTTATGTTTTCTTCACAACTGTACTTAATTTATATTATAACCATTTTCATTAGTACATCATTACATGTAATGCGTACCTACTATTGTTACCTTTTGTACCATTTTAAACTCAAACGATATATGATATACATGTCTCTCAATAAATCTATTGAGAGACTGACACTCAACACGAGACATACTCTTGCTTATAAGAGGGATATTATTGTCTTTATCAGATGAACGTTCCCTAAAAAAAGCTAGCATAATATAAAGAGTTGGTATCTTGTAAAGCGACTTTACATCACTATTGTGCAGGCGGATAAACTCGAAATTTTTTTGAAAAAATAGTTATAATTTTTCAAAATTTTCATTTTTGAACGACCCATAAAAGCTAAAAGATACTTACTCCATTCAATACCAAACACATCATTAACCTTTTTTACACTATTCATAAGCGAAGAGAATTTTTGATATTACGTGTAATAGATAACGAAAAAATATAGTCATGTGAAATCTTGTTTGATTCATCTTTCTAAATACAACTAGTTTTAATCCCGTGCAAAAAAAATGCACGAGATATTTTTAAATCCGAAATAACCCACCTTCATATTTTTCTTTCTTCTAAGTATTATGTTTTTCAATAAGTAATTTTTTTTTCTAATTATTTGACTCATTTATTTTTCGTTATAATATTTTATTTTTTACCTATTATTAATTATTGTATAAATTTTCTTTTGGACAAATGTGCACAACTTCCAGAATTTTAAAATTGTTTTTAAAAATCGTATGGGTTATTGCAATTTTTTTGATTATTTGTACTTTTTGTGTAATACTCGTAAAATCCGTCAATAAAAAAAAATATAAATTAAGACTAATTATAATAAAGTGTTTTAAGAGGTTAAAATCAATAAGAGATAAAATGGAAATTTAGTAACGATACAATTACCGCGACCTTGAATCGCTTAATTTAATAATAAATATTATCGTCGAACATTAAGAATAAATAATAATAAAATGTATTCCTTAAATTAATTCACCCATGACAAAATAAGAAAAGAACACATACACAATTCTTGTGTCGGTAATTGGTAAAATCGTATTGCATTTTGAGGTTGCATAAAACACTGTCTCACGCATCATTTTCCGCCGCGCGCAAACCCGATTCAACACCACCTAAAACAAAATCCTAGCAGCCATGATGATCCCTAAAATCCTATGGCATGCCTAGAGCAATTGGTCCAATGAGAAAAAAAGACACCCCTCTTTCCCATGTGTGCCACCCCCCCTACACCCATACTCCCCCTCTTTCCAACACCCTTCTTTTTATTCTTCCCATAACCACTCCTATTTACTCATAACTCAATCCCATCAGATTTTCATTCAAAACAAAACAACAACAACAAAAATATAGAGAAAGGGAGAGCAAGGAAAAAACCAATAGAAGGAGAAGAAGAAGAAGAAAGCTAGGAGGAGGATCTTGCCTAAACACCAAGTTCTTCACCTTGTAAGAACTAAACACACTACACTTTTCTAATTTTATTCTCATTCATCACTTCAACACGAGTAAAACAAATCCTAAAACGAACTATAAGAGTCTCCATTCATGCATGCATGAACCTAAGCACGTAACAATCATCAAAGTGTCAAATCCGGAGGTTGATTATGAACAGAATATAAATCGGACTTAAGCTTGTTATCTTAGTGTGAAAACAATATATGTAGTACATCTACATGTCTATAACTTGTATACAAAATTTTGTCATATTCTCATGTGTTGTTTGTAAATGAAAAATCATACACTAAAACGTGATTCTGGACAAACCGAATCTGCATGTCCCAATGTTTGAGTCTTAAAATATAACTTAAAGGATTAATAAAGACAAGCCCTTTTACCAAAATAAACTTCAATGAATATAGAGCATGTTAGGCTCTGGAATCAACTCATTTCATTCTTTCAAGATGGATTTATGCATTGTTACTTTTGTTGTCTCGAAATCCGACACATTCTGGAAAAACATGATTTTGGGTATCTTAAACTCAGTTTTAGACTTAGACCTACAAGTACTTAAAGTTAGAATACTCATAAATAAAACAACACAAACTGACCGCGCCTTAAAATATGATGTTTTCAATTTATTATGATTTTTACAAGTTCGTTCTATAATCTAGAAAAAACGAGATTAATGAGTGTAATAGTTTTACTAGTGAAAACTTGTCATTTTCATAAAAGGCTTTTGAAATTATAATTATTAATATTTTTAACATCCCACCTTTTAATATGTTAAACCATTAGGAAAGTAGAGCACATTAGACTTTCAAACCTTGGCGATACGATTTGTTAAAAACATTTTCCACCTAATAACATATTAAGACTCGTTTTTGGACATATTTTGTTAAACTGTAAGTTAGTACAACTTAGAAACCTTTTCAGGCTTTGGCCCTCTGAATACTAAAGTTAGAGGACATCTCAAGGAATCCAACGCCACCAACCACTTATCAAAATGATTAGTAACGAGAGAGATACGACAATTTAAAGTTTCTGTTTCCGACTGAAAAATCGTGAAGGGTAGTTAGGTTAATATAACTTGCTTAATCTCATTGCATGTATGCTTATTGACTAAACTAAACAATAAATGAATTAATAAATCATTCTTATACATTCTGGTCTTATGCTAAATCATATTTATAGACTATAGAGCGGGATGAGTTAGTTAAACGGAACTTAACATAATTGAAACCATATAATTCAAGCTAAGTAATTTAAAACAAAAAAAGTTAAGAACCGACTTGAATGCATTAATAATCGATATTTTATACATATTGTAGACTCGGAATTTGTAGAAGAGGCGTTGTAACCGCTCCCTAAGCAACCTTGTAAGGTAAGGGAAAACACTAATCCGTACACTATTCTTGAACTATTGAGTATTGTTCCGAATGTTGTAATAATTAATATGCTTGTAATGATTGTTGTTATTAGTTGGAATTATTGTGATAAAAGGAATATTGAAGATGATTGATGTTGTCCAATCTCTTGAAAATGAAATCGTGTTTGAAATGAAATGAAGGACTTATGATTTTTAAGAGCGAAAACCAAAACCGTTTGATCTTTTGTACAAGTTGTGGAAATGTTTAATTTCAAGGAAATGGATTTAATTGTTTATAAAGGTTTTGATATTGGTTCTGAAACGGTTTTGGTAAAGGGGTAGGTTGTCCCAAATAAGGGACCTCCTATACAGAGCTTTTGGTGGGGGTTAGTTAATCGAGACCCCGTCCTCTTATCTTCTTCCTTGGGGTTGACCCTTGGGGAGGTGTGCACACTCGAGATGTTTGGACAGTTTAGTACATGGTTTGGTGAACCCCGTCTTATCCGGACTAGGGCGAGGGGATCCTCTTCATACGGCCTCTATCCAAGTATTCCGATGATGGAAACTTATCGAAAGAAATGTTTTCTTTCAAATGAAAATGTATTGGAAGAAATGTGGTTTTGAAAATGTTGGAAACTTATGGAAAGAAATGTTTTCTTTCAAATGGAAAAGGTATTGGAATGAATGTGATTCGAAAAGTTTGGAAACACTCATGATTTCTTCTTGACTATATGAAATACCACATGTTATTGAAAATTCTTATATCTCATACATTGTTTTGAAAATGTAATTTAAGTTAGTATTCTAAAACTTACCAATTCTTCTTTTCGGATTGTTTACCTTACTCAACATTATTGTTAACCCTTCTTTTGTTTTGTCCTTGATTGGACATGCGATGACCACAAACTGTGTGCTAGGTAGCACGGACACTTCTCCTAATCAGCCGTCCCGTGTCGGACACACGGACACACGGACACCTATAAATAAGGAATCTGATATTGAAAGACTAGTAGAGGTTGATTAGAAGATGAGTTTGGCTGGGAAAACTGATTAGAAGATGAGTTTGGGTGGAAAATGAGAGTAAATTATATTTAAAGTCATGTTTTACACTCAATTATTTACATTTAATATCAAATAATAATACAAAAATAAAATTGTATGTTATTTATAACTATAAAATATATATTTTATTAAATTTAAATGCCGTGTCCCGTGTCCTAAATTTCACGAGATGCCGTATCACGTGTCTGTGTATTGTCCGTGTCCGTGTCCGTGTCCGTGTCCGTGTCCGTTTTGGTGCTACCTAGACTGTGTGAGCAGATTGTATGACAGGTATTTGTGGAAAGTAGAGTCGAGAACTCTTGGGGAGAGCGCGCTATCATGGAATATTTGAATTTTTTAACTTTAAAAACATTTGATGGTTTTTGAGACTTATAACTTTGATTTGTTTCCGCTAAATTTGGAATGTTGTAATCGGATTTTAACACCTTGGTTTTTATTCATATGGACTTTTATCCTTTTTGCTTTAAATCATGGAACTATCACTACATTTGATTACATTGTGGCACACTCATTATCCTATTTTAAATGAAATTGGAATTTTTAAACTAGGATATTGGGGGTGTTACATTTTGGATGTTCATTTAATTTTTGTATGTTGATATTGTAATGTAGGATTTCATATTAGATTCACTAAAGCAAAATTATTGAAATGTAATTATACTAAGAAAAGATGGTGAAAGAATGAAAGAGAAAGAGTAATTATTTAAAAAAATTATGAATGAGAGTAATTAATTATGAAGTAAGAAGGTGGAGGTCCTACCTAGTTAAAGTTTATTTAATCCTTGAAAATGAGTGATCAATGAGAAGAGAGAAAATGTTTTCTATCTTACAATAATATAAAAAGGTAAGTTGAGTACTTAGTAGAGCGACACGTGGCACAATCTTTGCAAGATGGGAATTTACTCAAACCTATCTATAATAAGATTTATAATAATAAACTAAAATAAATACAAATAAATTATAGAGGGCAATAGTCTTTTCATTTTCTCGGCAAAAATTTATGAGTAATAAACACTAAACACTATCTTACCATACTCTTAAGTCTTACCCCTCCATTTCCACGCTTTTACTCACTTCCATAACTACAACCGTTTCCTTAGTTTATGACCAACCTTTTGTTTTCCTTAGTTATTAAGATACCACCATAAGTTCCACATGTAAACACTACAAAAAGTTTTCCTTCCATCAACTGAAATATAATGTACACATTCCTATCATAAGTAATGGTGTACATGTAATTATTAGCCCTCTATACTTACCTTTCATAATATTTTGTACATGTAATTATTAGTTATTACAATATATTAAGAAATTAAGTAATGGTGTTTTATAAATTTCTTATATACGCAATATTTATGGTTAATTTTTAAGGTTTTATTGACATCCTAAATTATTTTAAGGTTTTATTGAAATAAAATTATTTTAAAAAACAAAAAAAAATTGGAAAATTTATATTATATAAAATATAAAAAGGCTAGACTAAGCATTACCTTTCACGATTCACCTTTTCTATATTTTTAGAGTATGTCACGTCATCATCATTATTTAAAAAATAAAATTTAAAAAATTGTAGCCTTATACAAAAATTTAAATGTTCATCTAATATACTAATATATGTTCATCTACCAAAACATTACTCCACTTCATGATCTCAAATTCACCCTCTTAAATCATTTATAAAAAAAGAATTTAAAATAGGATACAAAAAGACAAAGTATTAATCAATATAATAGTTAAGTTTTAAATCATCTTCTCCCAAACCTTACTCTATTTCATAATCATAATTGTGCCACTTTAATAATAAACTTTTCATATCCTGCTGTTATAAAACCAATTCAACAAATTTTACTTATAAATAAGATCAATTGACAAGAAATCTATCACATTCCTACAAAATGACGGAGAAGTTATTTTCTTTACCTATATATATATTCATTTGATCGATTTTGAAAATCTTTTCCTATCTTTCCTTTATAATGGGTTATAATCAAATGAGTGAGCGAAGAAAATTGAAGAGATAAGAGAAAAATTAGAAGAAAAGAGAAGAATCTAACAAGCACTTGTATCATATTCTTACTTCTTGACATAGTTTAATGTTGATAAAGTGATCAAATTATTGTATCTTTAACTTTTTAGTCTCATATTTTTAATGTTGATACAATGTTTTGGGAAGTTTTTAATGTATTTATTATTTGATAATGTGTAGTGAATTTGTTACGATTGACACTAACAACATAATACATATGTATTAACAAAGCAAGTTTAGTGTAAGTAAAGTTTTTCTCATATTTTTCATGAAGTCGATTAGAAAAAGGTAATTTTATCTTTTTTTTACTTATACCAAATAGTGGAATATCTTATCATTTTGATTTTTTTTTTAAGTGAGAATATGTTGCATTTATATTGTGATGTTTTTATCTATTACCATCCCATTTAAATTGTTCTTATTTTATTCAATGATCGTTGAAGAGAAAATGAGTGAAAAATATTTTAATTCTGAAGCATCATTATTATTTTCAAACATACAAAATATAAGTATATAACTAAGGTTAATACTGCTTAATATTTTTATAATATAATCATTTAAAGTTGTAAATAAAGAAAAATATCATTTAGACGAACAAAAACGGTATTATTCGGCTACAAAATCAAAGTTAAATGAAAATAATAGAAAGAGGATGCAATAGTAAAAAACCACTAAAGAAAATTGTGAATATCAAACCACTACAAAAGTAGTAAATTTCTTTTTAACATCTATTAATAAAGAATTGGAAAAGTCCCGTGATTTTTCACGGGAAATTAAACTAGTTTTATAGTATAAAGTATAAATAAGACTATCTAATTTTTATAGTTTTTACAACGTAAAATTAAAGATATTTACGTTATAATATGTGCATTGACAAACATGTAAAATAAAAATGATGTGTTTGATAATAAAGGTAGAAAATAATTATTAGCTAAATCAGTTTTAACAATATTCTTGTCCTTTGGTAATTACAAAAGACAAAAGTAAAATATGACTATGTTTGTAAAAAAGACGCACGTCCTGTCCATATTAATTCATTTCAATACAATGAGACGAAACTAGAGTAGACTTGACATTGATGCATAAAATAGTACTCGAACTTTGCCCATATCCCCAACTTCCGACTAACATCCATGTTCCAGGAAACAATCCTATTTTCTTTCATGAATAATGAGTTGGCCGTTCATTTTGAGAAACAATTAGTCTTCCTTGTGACGGAGCTATCCGTCACAAGTTTGTGACGGCTCGAATCTCTATCACAAGTTTGCAAGTGGGAGGGCAAGTGGAAAATCAATGGTTTCCTATTTGCTCTCCCACTTGCAAGCTTGTGAGAGGAATTCGACCCGTTACAAACTTGTGACGGATAGTGATCGTCCCAAATAAGAATTTGTGTTTGAGAAAGACATGCATCGTTGGCTTCAATCCCTCAACAGTTCAACCCATGTTCACACCACTTATTTCAAGTGTAACATACTCGATTATGATGAAAGTGACTTTTATTGTACGTTTTATTTCTATGATTTATTAGAGCACAATTATTTCACCAATATAATTATTGGGGATTACACGCGGACTTGAGTCGGGCATAGTTCAAACCCAACATAGGTCTGTTTTGTAACCTACTTCGAAAATTATATAATCAACGGCAAAAAGGGTAACAAAAACAGTTCATATAATATTTTATAAAAATAAAAAAAACAGCTCATATAATATGACTCTCCGTGTATGTCAAAGGATTAACAAGTTTATAAAACCACTTAAGCTAAAGGAATAATCAAGTTCACGTGTTATAATTGATAACTGATAAGTACAACTCCAACAAGAACCTCAATCAAAACACAAATTCTCATTGAAGATGAGCATATTCGTTCCAATGAAGACGAGTCGAGTGGCAAATGGGACCCAACTCGACCCGTCTTCATTGAAGACGGATATGCCCGTCTTCAATGAGACCAACTGCAATCAAAATACACAAGAAACATGCTTCAAAAGAGTCAAAAGAGGTCTTTTTACAACAACACAAACAAACAAGACATAAATGGTACCCATTAATATAAAAAAAATTACCACAAAAAAACTTAATCAATCACTAGATTTTGCTTAAAATGTACAATACCAAATTTACCCAGTAAAAAAAAAAATCAACCAGGATTTTTACTAGAAGCACAAATTAACAAAGAAAAATGAGGTTTATCATGATTTTTATCAACCAATTTCTTCTCTTCTTCTATCAACCAAAGCCTGCTATCTAACCCACTTCTTGTTCTAAACATGAACAAACCACAATCACCTTTAATTTTATCATTATTATTATTATTATTATTATTATTATTATTATTATTATTATTATTATTATTATCCCTATTAATCAAACCTACATTTTGATCTAAATACCAACCACATACATCCCACATTACATCTACCAACAAATTATCCACAAAAATAACTTGATTTCCCCTAAAATTCCATTGCAATTTCTTCACCCTTACTACCCTTTTGTTATCCAAATACACTGATAATACCGGGTTTCTCGGACCGTCGTCTTCCGGCCCACATTTGATCATAATCTCATGTTCAACACCATAATCACAAAATTTGGCCTTGGAATTTATCTCATTATTCCAATTCCCAGTAAATTGCTCACATTGTGAAACCAATGTGACTTTTGGTTTGATCAATCGTTTTACTAGATTTTCAACAATATTACATTCTTTCATGTCTCCTAAAACAAGAGCATTTTGCAAATCAACCAAAACAATAACCAAATAAAACCCTTCAATGGGTGTGGGCCCGGCCGCCTCGAAACGAGCTTTTGAAAGATCCCAATGAATATCAACCCTAGAAATACTCTTAGAATCAATTAATAATGATTTAGAACCTTGGATTTTGGATATTTGGTGAAACCCATGTTGTGATTTTGAGGGTTTTGACATTTTTTCACTGATTTTGATGTAAAATCCTTGGTAAATTAATGTACTAGACCATGTAATTGTAATGAATAGACGTTTTTGATTAGATATATTGGATTTGTATGTATATGTGACATGATTTTGAGTAGATGGGATTGATTTTGGTGAAATATATGATTTGTTTAATGGTCCTGAACAGTAAGAATCTGAGACTTTTACAGCATGTTCACTGTAACAAGCTGCTATGTTCTTCATTACTCAAATTTTCAGTACAATAAACCCAAATCAATGGAAAAAAATTGATGAATTTGGTTTGTTTTGATTTTGGAAATTCCAAAAAAAAAAAAAGGAGAAGGGTTTGATAATGAAATAAAATAAAGAAATTGGATGGTATTTGTTTAGTTGAAAGAAGGAAGGATGTAAATGGAAGAAAAGAGAGGGAAGCAAATCCTGACAGTGAGATGATAATCACACTGCATTTAATTGAATTCAGTTATGTCAAGTTGTCAACCGTCTTTTTTTTCTTTATCCTTTTTGCGGCATATCAATTGTTCTTGGTGAGACGGTCTTATCTATCAAGTTTGTTAAACAAATTTTTAGGTTAATTAGACGAAGTTTGGCCTTGTTTGTGTAAAATAATTTGTCCGTTTTCAAAGGAGTTTAATCTACTATTTTATGGATCAAGAACTTATTTTACAGTAATAGATTCGATTGTTTATTATTTTTGGTAAGGCGGTCTTACAATATAGGAATGGGACCGGTTTGGACCGGATCAGACCGGATTGAAATATAATTTTAAGGAAAAAAAAAAGATTAGTAATTTCGGTCTTTCCTTCGTTTCAGAGAGAAAAAACCGGTCCTAGACCAAACCGGAATCTTAGAAAATGATCGGAACATAATTATTAATTCTGGTTCCGATTTAGCAGATATCGTTCCGGACCGGTCCCATCGAATTAATTTCCACACACCTAATGCTTGCGCCGGTTTGGCAAATATCGGTCCAAACTCCAAACCAGCTCATTTTTTCGGTTCGTCCCGGATTTTGCATACCCCGAATGGTGGCTAGACAAACCAACTTATTAGAACATTTGACTACTATGGTGTTCATTGCCTTTGTCGTGTATCAATTCACACGAAATAAAACCAATTCACTTTAGCAAGTTAAACTACAAAGATCTAGCAAACGGGTCAACCGGGTCGGGTTTGGGTGGATCAGCTTTGGGTTTACCTGTTTCTGATATCGAGTTCGTGCCGGCACGAGTTTTTTCAGGTTTGGGTCATTTTCGGGTCAACTATTATCAAATTATCCATAGATAATATTCCGTTTACAACAACAAACATATTCGGGTCGGATTATAGTTGATTGAGACAATTTGAATTATGTGTTCAAGCTCTGATCTTGAGTCCTTGTGTCAAATTCGAGTTGGATTATTCTGATCAGGTCTTTCGGGTCGGGTCAATCAAACATGTTAATAGGGACGATCGTGTATCAGAAAGCTTAGTCCTGATCACAAATAGAGGTATTATACATACATTCTTGTGTGGTATGAAATAGCTTTTTATTGACTAAATAACATGGTCCTAAGTCCTAACACCCCTAAATACAGAGTAGTAGTATACTCCGTAATACGTATGCGTGCAAACTTTCAATATACACACAAAAGCGCACTAAAATTTAAAAGCCTAGAAAAATATCTCATATCTAATGTCGGGCCTTGCGATTACCATGCACAAGAATCAGTCGGGTATTGATTATAGCTCAAGTATTAAAATATTTACAAAAAGTCTGACCTATCAGTATCACGATTAGCGCAAATGCTCCTTAGGACCGTCGACGGTCATACGTCGACCGTTGTAACTTGTAAGGAACGACTAATTGACAGTGACCACTTTTTAACAAATAATAAACTTTTTTTTTTATCAATAATGACCGCTTTTTATGACTAAAAAATGACTATTTTTTCGAAGTGGTCACTATTTACTAAAAAATGGTCATATTTTGCAAAAATACACGATATACAACCGTCTTACAAAACTACACGATTAGTTGATATCTATATTCTATTCTCAACATGGAAATTGGAATTAATACTAATAAAATACATTTTTCAACTAACAAAATTAAATTAAATTAAATACATTTTCCAATACCAATTCAACTTCTAATAAAAGTCACCTTTAGTTCCTTATACTAGTATACAACATTCGAACTTAAGGCTCAAACATGGGTAGCACCACCAACATCAAGTCAAAGGAAGATGATGAACAATCACAAGTAAGGCAAATTATTGCAAACAGCCATGATCTTACCACCCAAATCCTACTTCATTTACCACCAAACTCAATATCAAATCTCAAACTCACATCAAAATTATGGCTTTCAATCTCACATGACCCAATTTTCATCAAAACATACGCCATTCGCCACCCTCGAAAACTATCGGGACTATTCCTTCGCTATGTCGCGCAACCACAAGCCTCGTCACACGGCTATGTCGCGTCTAAATTGATCAATGTTAACGACAACACTACCCCAATGTCATTTGTTGCTGCCCAAAATTCCTTAGGTTTGAACATTGTACAATCATGTAATGGTTTATTATTATGCTCTTGTTCGGACATTGAATACTATGTATGCAATCCCATGACAATGCAACGGAAACAAGTTCCTCTTCCTAAGGGAGTTCGTCCTGGTGCCGATTTCAGCCTTAACTTGGCCTTTGATCCTAGAGTTTCAGCTTCATACAAGATTGTTTGTGTAAGCAAACTTTTCGGTCAACGATCAAGGTAATTACTTTAATCCTTGTTTACTTTTTGTCTCCTAGAATGTTTTTTTTTGTCTCAATGGGCTCGAGATCTGCTCGTAATATTGAGCTCGAGCTTGGGTTCCGCTCGAAGCTTGTCAATTCCCAAAAAAAGAATGAAATTCGAGTTCGGTTTGTAAGTTTGTCATCATATTCTCACTTTAAATGTGATTAAATAATAGTTCCACCTACTCTCCTTAACTCCTTTTTGCAAAAAGAAATAAGAAAGTGAATTGGAACAGCGCAAAACACGCTAATTACCCCACATGCAGTTGAATTTGTACCACAAAAAACAACCCAAAAAGGGAAATAGGCTAGCTTAACCAAATTGATTAAAAAGGAAATCGGGAAGGTTAATGAGAACATGAGTAGTGAAATTATACTTAAAACAAACAAAAAACATGTCAAACGTGCTATTGCTCCGAACCTTGTTATGCTCGGGAATAGACTGGTATTTGGTCAAACTTGGTTTGAGCTCGGGCTTGGGGTCATTTACTCAGTGAGCCGGCTCAGATCATTTACGATACTATTTCATTTACAATCCTTAATAGCTAAGATCATACTTCTATTTTTCTCATTAGTTAGATTTAATCGAACATTGATAGTAATTTGAATTCAAAGTGGCGTCTTTTTGTTGGAATCAAGGTACCAATTGGAAGTCTATTCTTCAGAAACGGGGAAATGGAACACCGTAGGCGACCCGTTTATCGAGACCGACGTGCTTCACTTTAAGCACGGTGTATATTGCAAAGGAGCCATCCATTGGCTGAAAACAACATCAAGTTGTCTATATTTTGATATCAATACTGAGAACTTAAAATCAACCCCTGAGCCTCCACTAGGCAAACAATGCCCTTCTTATTCTCATGAATTCTTTGGCCAATCTAATGATTACCTCTACTTCGTTGTCAAAAGGCATCTACCCAATTTTACTCTCCTACAAATGAAGGACGATTACTCCGGTTGGTTCGTCAAAAATGTCGTCAATCTCTATGTTTTGGCTGAAAAATTTCCTATTATGGCAAGGAATTTTGATAGGACACCGCGATTTTTACCACATTATGAATGTAATGTGCTTTGTATAGATGACTCGGAGGGCGGGCAGGACATTGATGGTGGCGGTTTAGAGCTGTTGATATCCATACCGGGTAAAATCGTTCGATTCAATCCTCGAACCTATGCCTCGAGAGAATTTGGTGATTTGTTGCTTCAACCTTACAATGCCTCTACTTGGTATAAGGACTTCTTGGTGCATGAATACTTTGAAACAATCTGTCCTGTTTGATGTTTTTATTTATTTGGTTTTAAATGGCCTTTTAACAATTGATTTCAGACTTATTTAAGGTACTTGTACTATGTTTTGATTTCATATTCTTATTATAGGGTCTTTGTTATGTTAGTGACAGAAATTATCACATGTTTACAAAAGCCATGATCGATTCTCGCCCCGCCCCACTGTAGCATATATCGAGTATATAGTTGTTCTAATGTAGGAGTATTTATTAAACACTAATTATTGTGTGAGATAATCTATTTATATAAAACTCACTATTTTAATACTAACAATAAATAAATGATTTTTTTAGGAAACGACCGTCTCACGGTGTTAAACCGTCTTTATAGAATTTTTGTTTACTAAATGGTATGTCTATGTTTCCTTGGTTTTAATTTAATTTTTTGTACGTTTCTTGCCCAAATAAAGAACTAGTGTCAAAACTCGAACGATCAATACCAACATCCAGACCAAAAAATAAAAAAATTCGAGAATTGAAATTTGGGAAATCTCCATTACAAAAACTAATTGATTCACACAATTTAAAGGGATTTAATTACCAACTTCACACAATTTAAAGGGCTTACATAGAGTCTGATAGAGAACAGCTTATTTGTTGGTCATTATGAAAATTTTACTGAAAGTCTTGTTTAGGAAAATGATTTATAACATTATTTATTAACACTTGTTCATTATTAATCAACAATGTTGATATGGCCGAGTTGGTCTAAGGCGCCAGATTAAGGTTCTGGTCCGAAAGGGCGTGGGTTCAAATCCCACTCTCAACATTTTTTTTTTTTTAATCTTTTCATTATTCCCAGCAATCCGTATTGATGGACCACAATTTGTAGCCCCCCAAGTTTAGCCAGCCCATTTCCATTGACTAGCCCAAATTTCTCATTGGTGCGCTTCAATTTCACTCAGATTTCACCGTATTTTACCCCTCCCTCCGTCTTAATTATTTGTTTGTCTTTTACTTCCTCCCTTCAACTCCACTCTACAACTTTACTTTTTCACGTTTGCCAACACGTGTTTTACGCGGTAAATATCGTTAACTACGTGTTTGCAAAAATTATAAAAGTTAGATATTTTTAATGTACTCGTAAATACGAATAAAACAAGATCTTTCATGAATATATTTTCACTTATTAATTGAGAGAAAATTGCAATTAGAAGTTAACACATGAATAGTGTACAAAATGGAATATGGTAGAGCGGAGTTGAAGGGAGGTAGTATATTCTTTGGCGGAGCCAGAATTTGAATTTAGGGGAGGCGAACGACTATTTTCATAAGGTACATTTAAAAAATTTCGCAAAATTTCACTAAAGGCTTCGAAGATTTCAACCGCCAGGGGAGGCGAGCGGCCGAGCGCCCCTGCTAGCCCCCCTAGCTCCACCAATGGTGATGAGTATTTTATTCAAAGGCAAACAAATGGTATAGACGAAGAGAAAAATATTTATTATGTAAAATTTATCAATTAGTTTATACTCCCTCCTATTCATGCTATTCTTCCCTATTTCCTTTTTCGGTTATTCATGTTTTCTTCCCTATTTCCTTTTTTGGATGTGGGGTAGTGTGTTTTGTGTAGTCTAAATTCATTTGTGTGTGGGGTAGTGTGTTTTGTGTGGTTAAAATTCATTTCCTTAATCTAAGAGCCAAAATGAAAGGGGAAGAATACATTGAATATGAGGGAGTATGAAATTTATTAATTGGTGTATTCGATATATGTGTATCGTAGTTCTAAAACCAGCTTAGCTTCTTGCCATTAGTCAGAACTACTTTTACAAATCTCGTTGTCATTATTGTTATTACTGTCACTTTTACTATTTCTCGTTATCTTTACTATTATTTTCACTATTCTTGCTACTACTGTTGATACTTTCTTCGGTCAAAATATCCACCCAATTTGTAAACAAAATTATTTTTTAATTCACACACGTACTATAATTTACAAATTATTTTTTAATTCACCCACTATAATAAACAAAATAGAAGGTGTCGGATGACGGTAATCAACTTTATCAGAGCATTATTATAAGGCAATTGATTAGATATTTTCTCAAGTTTAATAAATTAAATTAATTGATAATAAGGTGTAATTATAAAAACTCTATCTTATACTTCCTCCCTTCAACTCCACTCTACCACTTTCATTTTTGCACACTATTCATGAGTCGGCATCTAATTGCAATTTTCTTTCAATATATAAGTGAAAATATATTCATGTGTGATCTTGTTTGATTCGTCTTTACGAGCACATTATTACTATCCAACTTTTATAATTTTTGCAAACACGTAGCTAACGATATTTACCGCGTAAAATACGTCTCGACAAACGCCACCGGGTGATACCCAATTTCGGCGCCACCAGTGGCATTTTTGCAATTAATTGATATTTTAATCATCTTTTTAATCTTAATTACTTTAGATAAATTAGGGCAAAATAGGAAAATACATTTATGTATCATGTTTAAGTAACTTTGGCGCAATCTATTTCGGTTCACTCCGTCTCCGATCACCCATCGACCACCACGCACCATGTCATCCTCAACAGCCATCGATACACGTTCAATTAAAAATGATTTTTTTCCTAATTGCAGTAGTAACTAATTCATTGATATTGGCTGAACAATGGTTTGTTGGTGTTACTTATTAGTAAAACTATAAGTATTTTGGACTAAATTTCATTTTCGCCCTTCAAATTTTGTTTAAAATTGAAAACTAAATTTAAATTTTCTCATTTTAATATTAAGGTGGCGCCGAGTTTCGGCCATTAGCGGAGCCAGGATTTAAATTTAGGGGGGGCGGAAAATTTTAGGGGGGGCGAACGACTATTTTCATAAGGTATTTTTAAAAAATTTCGAAAAATTTCGCTAAAAACTTCGAAAATTTCAACCGCCAGGGGGGGCGACCGCCCCTGCTAGCCCCCCCTAGCTCCACCACTGGTTTCGGCGCCACCCGGTGGCGCCCTATCACTTTCCAAAAATAATTTGGTAGAGTGGAGTTGAATGGAGTGAGTAATTTATTACTCCGTACTATACTCATTTACTTTGATTTTGGGTTGCTTATCAAAACCATTTTAATCGTAGGATTTCTTTTTAATGACAAGAGATTGAAGATTTTCAACCCATGGCCACGGCTTTTAATTGAGCTTTAATTTGTTCTCATTTTCTTGAACTCCAATTTCTTTTGAGTTCAAGAGTTTTAGAAATTGTTAAAGTACTTGAAGCATGTTTTTTTCCAAATCTACAAATGTTGATTTATATAATAAGCTCGTCAACAAACTACATGTTGATCACAGTAATATTATAAATTGATCACGTCTGACCAAATTTAATGTTGAAAATCTAATTCCTCTTTAACTCATAAAGGCCAATCAAATTAGTTTTAGAAAAGTGATCGAGCAAATTATCGAAGATCCAATTCTATTGTCAAATGTGTGAACATAAACTTATTATGCGCAAAGTTAAATTATGTGAAAGTAAATCATCCTTGTGATTTGTGAATGATATCCACTTAGCAAAATAACAATATGTCTAGTGGTTTAATTATACGAGAAGAATTCATCCTTCTTTTTCTTTTTGGCTTTAAACATTTAGTTCATGATTCTTCATGATTGTTATGTTATTGCACGATACTCGCATAATTAACCCCAAATTCAGCGAGTATTCAATTACGCTTCTAACTTAAAAACTTCAACGTAAATTTGAAAATAAAAATTATGTTTTTTTATCTCTTAATTTTTTATTAGGATGTTATTGAAACTTGTCACTTTCTATGCATAAATATCTTAAAACATCAATGATAAGTAATACCGGTAAAAGTCCGGCAAACCTCTTACAGTCTTACAAGCACAAAGTGTAGTGGGGGAGTGATTCACAACTAATTTTAGTGAGTCGTGGAAGTCAAAGTTGACATACTATAGAGTATAGGGCAACTTGAAAATATGCAATAGTCACAAAATTAAAGACTATTAATTCATACATAATAAATCATAAATCATAAATGTATACATTTTCGTTCCTACTTGTTGACACTATACTTATTAGTTGTGCACACCTAGTAGTCTTATCTCATAGAGTCTCTTCCAATGCAATTTCGTACTATTATAGCATGTAGTAAATCCATATTTATCCACCGTCCCAGTTAATAGTTTATATTTATTTTATTTTTTCCTTACAAAATAAAATAAGTGTAAACAATTCATAGGGACAGGGGGAGTATTTTATACTTCCTTCATTTTATTTGATTCTATATATTTGTCGAATATATGTGAGTTATATTTTAATCAAATGTATAGAATCAAATAGAATGGAGAAAGTAAAATTTATCAGGCCTTTGTTTGTCAAAAAAACTTAATTAACGAGGTGACTTTATGAAACTCGAAGTCTTAAATTAATTGGTATGATCAATAAATACTCTTGTTTCTTAAATAAGGGACAAAAGCTCAAACTTCGACTTTAGCAATACCAAAAGACCAATGTGGCAATGATAAAATGATTTTATTACACACGTATGCTTATTGAGGATTTCTATCAAGTTGAAACAATAAAGAAAACTTTACTATACCAATAAGTTTCTTTTAAAATGGCTATATCCATCATAAATTTTTATTGAGTTAAGTATTTTCCAATAGGTCATTAAAATAAGCTTAGAAAATCATAATTGACTTAATTTCTTTATTCATATGGTCATGTGTTAATATTTGACCCGTCACAAGATTCTGAGAATATGCAATGCATGTCACAACCGAATATTTGTGTAACAATACTAACACAAATTCTTAATGAATACGGGAAATATCTGTCACAAGATGACAACGAATAGTGCTCTCTCTTACAATAATAAAACCCCTCACTTGCAATTATAAAAAGGACATATACATTTTCAACTTATGATAAATAGTACCCGTCTTCAATAGGAGAAGCTTCAATACTAAATCATGATTTGATGATGGGTGCATGCCAACTTTTAAAATATAAAAATTACATTACTTTTTAACATTCTTTCGGTTCCACACCTCCACTAACCACTTTTCCATGCATAAATAACCATATAATATATCATCATCTTCAACTAAAGTTTTTCCATTAATCCACACCCACCTTCCTAGTTCCTATACCATACCACTATATCTATTCACACTCCACCCTCTCTTCCTCTTTCATTTTTTCCATTCTTCTCTTTTCTTCAACTTACAATTCAACTTAAACTTCTCATCATAAAATAACAACAAAAACGTTACCCCAGTGTCTCAATGACTCCCCCAATTTCCGAGATAAGGAGGGGTCAGATGTCCGCAGTCTCAATATCGACAATTACAATGTTTTATGTAATTTGTATTTTTGTGATTTTGACTATAATTGGTAGTTTATCAGCTGAACCAACAGCTAGTATTCCTGCCCAACAGCTGACCATAGGTTTTACAGCAACTCCAAACCCAAAAGAAAAGAATTTCCAACACATTTTATCTGACTCGACTCGAAACTTCTCACTCGGTTTCCTCCGAGTCAACCAAGATCAACTCGCTCTTGCTATAGTCCACGTACCCTCTGGTGAGTCATTCTGGCAGCCCAACTCGGCCGGGTTGGCTCACTGGGGGAAGCACACTCAGCTCTTTTTCAATGGCAGTCTTGTATTAACCGACCCAAAGTCAGGGGTATTTTGGTCAACTAATAACAATGATGGAGATCATGTTGTTCTTACTAGTGCTACAAATTTGCAAATTTTAAATGGAAACTCGAACTCTATTGTATGGCAAAGTTTTGATTTTCCCTCCGATACCCTCGTGGAAAATCAAAATTTCACTTCTACCATGTCACTTATTTCGTCTAATGGGCTTTATTCGATGCGTTTAGGGTTCAATTTTATCGGGTTATATGCAAAGTTTAAATCAAACGGTTCAGGTTCGGGTTTTGATCAAATTTATTTTAAGCATGGAGCGTTACAAGCCAAGGCTCAAATAGTGCAAGGTCACGGTCCAATTTTGGTTCGGATTAGCTCGGACGGGTTCATGGGGATGTATCAAAATAGTTCGGTTCCAGCTGACGTGGATCCATTTAATAGTTATCAGAGGTCCGTATCTGGACCTAGACGGGTTCGGATTGAATCTGATGGGAATTTAAAGGGTTATTATTGGTCTGGTACGACTTGGAACCTAGATTATGTGGCAATACCTGAACCATGTGAATTACCTAGCCCATGTGGGTCTTATGGGCTTTGTACACCCGGTGAGGGGTGTACATGCTTAGATAACCAGACTCAAACCCAAACTCAAGCCCAATCCAAATCACACAAGTGTCCGGGGTCCAGATATGGATCTGAACCCGAGGACTTGTGTGGAAAGGTAAATAGCAAGTATAGGGAGCTTAGGAGGAGTGGTGTGGAGCTACCATTCAAAGAGCTAATGATGTACTCAAAAACGACGTCGTACGAGTCGTGCGAGAAGTCATGTGTGGAGAATTGTTCATGTTGGGGAGCATTGTATAACAATGCCTCAGGGTTTTGCTACACTTTGGACTACCCTATACAAAGTCTTATAGGTGTGGGAGATGAGGCCAAAATGGGGTACTTTAAGGTGTGGGAAGGTGTTGAGAAGAGAAGAGATAGATGGGTGGGGATTGGTGTAGGGTTGTTGTGTGGGTCTATCTTTATTCTTTTAGGTGTTTTAAGTTTGGCATGTTTCAAGTTTTGTAAGAGGAATAGTAGAGAGCATAATGGGTTTTTGGAGCATGAAGATATTGCTTCTTCTAGACCCTACAAAGATTTGGGTTCATCTAGTTTTGGATCTATTGAACTTAGTAATAAATAGTTTGTTACCAAGGTATTGTAGTTTCATATATGGTAAGTACTTTAGGTTGTGGTGTTATAAATAATTATAGTAGTGATATAGATTTTAGCCCAAAAATGATTTTTTTTCCTCATATAGAGAAACAATTCATTAATAGAACGACATACGACACTTACAAAGAATGTCTATAATCGAAAATGAATCTTTTAGAGATCTCAAACCATAATCTGGCAATTCGAATCGTACTCCTATCACTATCTTTATGTAGCTTTTAACGAGGGATCCTTCGTATGATAAATTGTAAAAGAAAAAATACATCTTACTAGTTTTCAAAAATAAAGAGGGAAGAAAACGTGAATACACCCAATAAAGAAAACGTGAATACACCTAATAAAAAAATGAGGGACAAAAATGAGTACGAATTTTGAAAAATTCTTGTGTCCTTTTTGAAGGACCGTATTCCTTACATCTAAACCTTTATAATATTCTTTTTTAATCCTCGTTCATGTATAGTACACGACAATTTTTCATGAATTTTTGATCAGGTGAAACCGTTAATGGTCAGTAATCTAGTATAGTAGGTATCAAATTTCATTTTGACTTATTGGGAACAAATGAACAATACATGGACTAATAGCGAACAAATGTTGACTTGTATCTCAACTATAAGATTGTTCCATGAGCTTGTACACCATATCCTCCTTAAATAGCACTCCATGTTGACTCCCAACATAAATGAGACAATGACGACGCCAACTCTATAATATGGAGAAGATAAGAGTTGAAAAAACAAATGACACTTATAAATAATCTATATAATTTAAAATAAGACTCACAAAACTAGAACGAAATGTAGGTACATGCATTAACTTTGCAATGGTCCAGATTTGAGTTTGGACTTATCGGGTTGTCGTAATTTAACTGTGAAAGAAAATGATAATGAGTAGAATAGAAATATATTCTTTTTACTCCCATCGTTAATTCACAATTATTTATCAAGTTTACGATAGAGAAAAAAATAACAAGACAGCGTACTTTAATGCATTAATTAACATTTGATTTATATTATAAATAACTAATATAAAACCTAAATTAGGTAATACTGCTAAAAATGAAATGTTTAACAAATACGGAGTAAATGTGAATGAAGGGAGTATCATTTTTCATTGGTTTTATCAATTAAATGCCTTATATAATAAAAGAATTGATGATCTAAAAAATATTCCTCCAAAATGTTCATTCTCTAAATAAGAAAATTGATGACAATTAAGTTCATTCTCTAAATAACAAAATTAATAATTGCAATTTATTTCATTAAATTATTATCTTTTCATTAAATTTAATGTTTTCTCCAAATTATATTATTTTCAATAAACTCAAAAATATAATATTTTAATTAAAATAAAATAAAATTGATATAAAAACCATAAATTGCTAACTCTCTTATTGATATTATAAGATAATGACTTGGCCCGTAGTCTGTATAAAAAAACTATAATTAGTTTTTATTTGTAATGACAAAAACAATTTGAAGGTAATTTATTATTTGTAATGACAAAAACCATCTCATCAGTTCTTACTTAGCTACCTTGTGAGCTCTTTTTAGATTTTAGTTAACTTTTCAGTTTTCAAGTAATTTTTCAAATTTCAAGTAACTTTTCAGCTAATTTTGCCGAACATCACCTTTAATCAACTTTTAGTTTTTCCTCAACTTAGTATTCCGAGCATATAAGATTGCCAATCTAAGCCCTTTGACTCTTTAATTTGAGAAAGTTGACTAATGACTATGTTGTCTCTAAATGTTACTAATACTGTAATACTGTATAATTCAACTTCATCGTTACTCAAACAGCTAGTATTGTATACATAATTGTTGGTAGTTGGGCTAAGAGATGACAAACATTTTGACTTGCAATATTTTGAAATAAAGGATGTTGACTTGAAGAGGGTCATTAAATCTTTGACATGCATAACAAAAGTCGTTTCCCCATACATTATATGACGCATGCAGTGATGATATTCTTATCAAATTGTACATGAAATTAGTAGTGTACTAGTGTCTAGTGTTTAGTGTTTTACACATATATTATAGTCAATGAAATTAGATGGCCGCTATGCAAGATTGCAACTGTCCTTCATGTTTGCATCCACTAGAGATTTAATGTGTTTTTATTTTTATCGTTTTTCTATTTTTTATCATTATTAATTTTGATTAGTCATTTGCTAGTACCTTTGATTCCGCCACGAAATAAAATTTACCAAAAAATTCTCGTGGTATCCTCGAAATTTAAAACTTTGCTCAAAATACCCAAAAATTTTACCCGAAAAACTTTAAGTGACATAACTCGTGTTTACAAACTCAGAAAATGAAGATTTTTTTCGAAATCGTTCATCTTTCTGAGAGCTACGATTTGAAAAAAAAAATTGTGAGTTCGGAAGTCATGACCAAGAGATATGGCCACTCAAAGTTTATTCGGTGAAAAAACAGTTGACATAGAAAAAGTCATAGCCACGGGATCCAAATACGACTAATTTTTTTTTCAAATTGTAACTCTCGGAAAGATGAACGATTTGAAAAAAAAATCTTCATTTTTCAAGTTTGTAAACACGAGTTATGGCCGTTTGAAATTTTCGAATCAAGTTTTAAATATTTCGGACAAAATACCGAACCTCGGGAATACCGTATGAATTTTCAGTAAAATTTAAGTACCGAGAAAAGTGCTACCTATTAGAGTTCTAGTTAACACTAAAGGGGCACCTCAGATGCCGGGTATAGACGTATAGTCTTAGTAAAAGAGGATAGTAGTAGACACTAGTAGTTAAAGAACACAAATTCTCATTTGTTTGTGACGGACACTATTCGTCGCAAGCTTAAGACGGATACCATATTCTCTCACAAAATACCCATTAAGGGTGAGTGGAGAAGCACATGGGGGTGCCCCACCTTGTCCCCTCTACCCATTTCCTCTCACAAAATACCCGTCGCAAGATCCGATCCGTCGCAAGCAAGACCTACTGGTTAAAGAATAGCACGACTGGTAAATTACGTAGGGAAGATAATTGGAAAGCTAGAATATATATTTTATATGCTAAAAACATGTCAATTAGCAGGTTTGCCCGAGTGGTTAAGGGGGAAGACTTAAGATCTTCTGCACATAAGTGCGCGTGGGTTCGAACCCCACAGCCTGCAATTTTTCAATTTTATTTATTTTTTTTACAAATTTATTTATTTTTTGTATGTCTTAGTGCTGCTTTGTTAGGTTTTTTTTCCAATTGAATGATTTATTGCTGCTTTGTTCTCCCTTCATCTCAGTCTAGAATATAGATTAGTCTACGATTTTTTCAGTTGTTTACGAGATTGCCTCTATCATGGCCTAGGCTGTTCTTCAAATCATGTGAGTTCAGGTTATATAGTCTGCTAAGAGGAGTACTTTACTGGTCCAGTATGATCACTTGATATCGGTTTGGTTTTGCGTGCAAATTGATTTTATATGGTAGGTAAACCTGAATTTTGTAACAGGATTAAAGATGATGAGATCCGCATCAATGTTGCAATAGCTTTCCTCGTTTAGTTGTTCCCATGTTAAGATACACACATTTTTCATTCACTTTGCGGAAATACTTATAAATCCTGCTTAATATGGCTATCACTGATATAACAAGAACTGTGAAAAACTACAATTATATAACTGTGAATAGATTACAATGATGATGACATACATTACAATTATATAACAGACTACTAACTAGCATTCATATTTCATACTGATAACCTAATGTAAGTATTGAAGCCTTGGTGAAAAATTCAATGCTTGATTGATCATCAGCATTTGGTTGTAATGCTACCCATCTATTGTCGATAGGTAATGCTTGATTGGTGAGAATACAGCGATTTACACTTTTATAGCATTTGATCCTGAATCTTCGGAAATAATCACAAAACTTGCTGAAGAAAATGCACAATGTGACAACTAAAAAAAAAACTAGTCTTTGTATATGCAAAATCACCTTTCCCACGTAACGAATAAGGCCTTGTTTGGATGAAGAGATTTGGAGGGAAAAGGAGGAAGGGAAGCGACGAGTTTCCTTATTCTGGTGAAAAAGTTGGGTTGTAGGGTAGCCTTGTGGAACTGGATTTCTATGTGTCAAATCAAAATCCTTCCTGATATCAAATCCGACATCGTACACCTCCATTCCCTGCCCTACATCCCTCTCCCCAAGCTTCTTATCTTACTCAAGCAAACTCTAAACAGATCTCGCTAGATCATTTGACAAAAACCCGAAAAGCAGTCTCCAAATCTTAATGGATGAAGGGAGAGGTGAACATATGTAAGACAGAATGCTATTCTATGGACTTGTTAGTTCACCCACAAATGCTCTTGAATGTTTGCTGCAACTCTGCAAGTAGGAGAAATTATCGCCCACACAAATAGCAAATTGTAGGTTAACCAGCAAAAAAGTATCCTACATGTCATGTAGCAACCACGAAGATCCACTCCAATTCAATTGTCTCCTACCATCGACAGCGATACCTTCCATGTGAATTTAAATGATTGCATTGAAAAATCACGGTCGAGCAATTGAAGCACACAGGAAGGGATATTAGTACGTATAAGTTTATTAACTTATTATATACTACGAGTTTAAACAACTTCACAACGATAGAAAAGATAGTTGGGTGAATAGAGTTTACAACTTTACATGTCGCTCGGACAGGGTCCATGAAACTTAACTTATAAATTGCATCCCTGACAGTGAGATATGGAGTATATGTTTAAACATCCTTGTCACAAGTACTATCTATACTTCTAACTATAATGAAGCCATCTATATGATAAAAGCCTGAAAAGGAAAGATGAAAATGAAGTGATGATAAGGTTGGCGTCAGTCGCACAAACCTGAAGTTGTAGGAAGAACTCGAACCCGTTCCAGCAATCACGTCATGAAAAGAATCAAGCAATGAGAGGAAAAACTAGCATCATAACTTTTATGTAACAAGATGTGCATCTCCACTAACTGATTGAGGTGCGGGAGCTTTAAGCAGAAATTTTAGGGTATCCATAATGTTCGCAAAGGAAGGACGTTCCCATGGCTCACTACAACAGGCACAAAAGCAAATCAGTAAAATACACAAAACTTGTAAATTTGATGCTTATTCGGATAATTGGATTTTCTACTCACTCTGCCCAGCAAGCCTCAATAAGGGCAGCTATTTGAGGATTAACGTCGCATGGAATTTCGAGTCTCATGAACTTAAAACCAACTGCGGCAACAACCTAACAAGGATAAGCCACAAACCTTTTAACGAAAAGGGAAAAAATGAAGTCTCTAGCAAGAAAAGGAATTGAAGCAAATATAAAGTAGTGTCGACGGAAGAATCTAAGAGCTCCAAGCCTTAAGATTACAATGGATTAATCTAAGCAAATATAAAGTAGTGTCGACGGAAGAATCTAAGAATCTAAGCCTTAAGATTACAATGGATTAATCTACCTCATTTTCACACAAGGTAAGGTCATCAGTTAGATTTGTAAGCATATTTTGATGAATAATTAGTACTTAAATAAATAATTATTAGTATTTCAATAATTAGTACTTATTTCAATAATTATTTTCTTAGAGTAATATAAGATATATTTTTTAGTATAAAACTTAAATAAATATTGATCAACTATCAATGGAATTGGCCATAATTTAATTGTGTATTTATTTTATTTTATTCATAATGAGGCGGACGAAGAGATCCAATTAGTGAAAGGTTGAATAAATGACTAACCTAATTGCATATACACCATCACATGAAGCAATACCATCACATGAAGCAAAATTCAGGTGATGCTTAAAGAGTATCTACTACTCGTAATTAATAAGATCTAAAGTATTTTTGTTTTTTTAATCATTTATGATATTTTTTTTATTATAACCTGCTCAATATATCTTTAGATACCACGCACATAATAAGCCATTTCTTTTCCAACATTTAGGTATGATCTTTTTTTCATTCAATACAATTTGATTTTTTGTACGGCTAATAAGTTTAATTTAGTTTAGTTTAGTTTAGTTAGATGAATTGGATAAAATAGTTCTCACTACTTCTCAGTTTTCGTATAAAATTTTGTTTCACCTCATTAAAATAAATTCAATCCTATATAATTATGTCAAATTACAAATTTAGTCAAGTTCAACATATCTAAGAACTTTCAAAAATGCGCCATTGCATATTTGCATTAAGATAAGCCTGCACTTTGGTGCTACGCTATTTTGGAAAATCAATTTCCGTCACCAAAAGTTCAAAAATTACTCACTTATTGACCTCAAGAATTGCATTTGAAGATCTATCAAAGTCCCTGTTACAGTGTTAGAAAGCATTAAGTGGATAAGTTTTATTGTAGACAAATGGCTAAATTGTTACTTACTATCTTTTTCTACAAATTACGACCCAATAAGAAAATTTTGAAGCTTAGTACCTAATTTGGACTTCGTTCTACCAATTATAATCAATCTAGTAATCTACCACTAATGAGTTCAGACATGCCTTGGTATATTTTTCAGCGACATTTGCAGTACCCATCCAAAATGAATGTAAATTTTTTCTACCTACCATAATTACCAATCATTCAAGTTCGCCCTTCATCTCCTATATCATTTTTCCTTCGGAACTTATGTCATAGTAAGTTTAAGAGATTATCTTCTATTGTTCATTCCTCCAGTTTGAGGAATGACCCATTGATGAACTTATAAGAAATTGAAGATTGTTTTTGTCATACGCTACTATCCCATTTTGCGAAAAACTATCTAAAGTTTTTTGTCAAATTGTGCCTACTATTTACCAAGGTTTGTCAACCACTATCAGAAGTAGATTTCTGACCAAAAGGTCAATCTCCCATCATTAATTGAGTTTCTCATTTTCCCTTTCATCTTCCAACTCTTTTGCAACTCCTAACTTCTTATTGGTACAAGTCAACATAACTCGATCAAAAATTATTCATTGTCAATTTGTCACCATCCTCTTTCTTGACGGAGGACTAACAGAGTAAAAGCTCTTTCTTCCTTTCTCTACTTTCTCCTCCTAATTACAATGTCATATTGACGACAACTGGGCATTTCCCACTTGCTCAAAACAAAAAAAAAAGAATATTTATTAAAATTTGATTCCACAAAAAAAAAAAAAAAAAAAAAAAAAAAAAAAAAAACTGATTGCATTGTTTCATTTGATTATGCGAATCATACATTGCTTTTATGAGAAGTTGGTAATGACAAAGATTTGATAAGAGCATTTGTGCTAGGTAAAGAGAGAACAAATTTGGAAAACAAGAACGAAGTGTGCAGCTAATATGGAGAACAAAGAGTATTACATAACAAAGAGAGAATATATATTGATAATAAGAAAGACTTGGAGAGAATTGATGATGGTTGGCTGAAATAGAAAGGAATTAGATTTTATTTGCAATGGCTTGTGACTCCGCCCAGTCAATGACGATCGTTTTAACTATTTTTATATAGAAACCTACTATGTAGTGTTTAAAAAAGCTTTGGTAATAGTGGATAGTATTTGGCAAAAAATAAAACTTTAGTTTTTCGCAAAACGAGATAATACATATTAGGTAGTGTGTGTCAACAAACTCGGAATTAAATTAGAATTACGTAGGGTTTAGTAAATGCGAAAGAGGATGAGGATAAGTGGATCATGAAAGTGAAGAGTGAATTTTTACAAAGCTAGCGTAAGCGCTAACTGGTCATTTCGCAATGAAAGACAAGGGTGTATCGTTTCTACGAAGTTCTTCGGCCAAAATATGAAGAGGTAGCAATTCGTGACAACAAGTTTACTAGGTAGCAAGTTCTAAAACATTTCTTACTTATTTAAGTAATATTGGTAAACAAAAGGTACATAAGGTAGTACCAATTTATACTACATAAATACATTTGATATATCTAGTAAGAGAATTGTACACAAAACAACACACTGGATATTAATTTCCTTTAACGACATAATATTCTTTTACTCTCAAGTAAAATTACATGACGATAGAACTATTTGAAATTAGATATTTATCGAACAAAATTTCACAAGTATAAATAGGTAGCAAGACCACGGGCGGCCATCAAGACTAGTTTATACTAAACCCGGAATGAAGTTACAACAATCACACCGGATAAATCTACTAACTTTTGGATGCCAAAGCATGAGTCTTAGATTATCGGTTAAGCAACAATTATGATCTTCAGTTTCTACCAACAATATTTATGGAAAGAAGATCAACAATGTAATGAGGACATAAAACAGATCTGTCGGATAAACATCACCATATATAGTTAAGAAATGCAGATATTAAAAGATAACAGACACACCTTTCCTGCAATTAAAATAAATAAATAAATAAATAAGACCCAAGAAAAAAAGATAACATACAAACCTGTGCAGGATTTAAGTTACTCCATGGTTGTTGCAATGTTGCAAGCTCCCATAATATAACACCAAAGCTATAGACGTCAGATTTCTCATCTGATGGGTCATTACGAAGAACTTCAGGTGCCATCCACTCGGGCTGTTTAATTTATTGTTGCAATTCACAAGTCAGTATTTCAATATTCAATATTTAAGCAAATGCAACAGAAAAAGAAATGTATCTGTTCAAAAAAAATTGAAAATACAGAAGACTTACAGTTCCAGCCGCCGACTTAGATGACAAAAATGTATTAGCCTTTAGTCTTGAAAGGCCAAAATCACAGACCTTGATATTGAAATACAGTATGAGCAATGGTTGATTTAAAAAATATATACAAAGAAAGGACTAAGGATGAAATAAACAGCACAAGTCAAGAAACCGCATTAATAGAAAATAAAAATGAATTAAATAAAAGCATGCAAGCACAATTGTCAGCAGAAATATAACACACACAACAACAATCACCTTCACAGTATACTTCTTATCCACCAACAGATTAGGAGACTTGAGATCCCGATGTACAATAGGTGGGTTACGCTTGTGAAGGTAGTTCATTCCCTTTGCCTGTATGTTACAATGTAATAAATCACTAGCCAAAAAAATTTATGAGTGGGTACTTCAAATTTTTTCTGTCAGGTACACCCTACATCATCTGGTGAGCAGAACCTACAAAGTACAACGAGAAGTAGAGCTGCAGACACGAAGGAAGTAAAAAAAACATACCACATCATAAGCCATACTTAGTCGCCGCCTCTCATCCAGCACCTCTCTACCATCCGATTTGTGTAAAAGCCTGTATAAACTTCCTCTGCAGTTGAACCAAAAAGACGAGTATTTCAATGGTACGTTAACAACATTAAACCTAAAAGCATGATATCCAAGTAGGCCAAGGACATGGACCTGCATAAATATTCAGTTACAATAGCCAGATTAGGCGGTTCAGTAACAGCCCCCATGAAGAGGACAATATTTGGATGCAGTAAGCGTCTCATTATTGCAACCTGATTAACAAGAGAACTTTAGCCACAAGAAAACTACAGATAAGAGAAGTAAAAATAATAGTAATAACGTTGCGAAAAAGAAGTCATCTGATCCTGCTCAATGTTTACCTCCCTCAAGAACTCTTTGCAGCGTTCTGGACGAAAATCTTGTTCCATGAGGATTTTGACTGCAACCTCCTCCTACAAGTTAAATTATTGACGTCAAACGGATGTAAAGCGTTAAGAAGGGAAATAATCAAAATAAAATTACAAACAGTCCAATGTCGGGAAAAATATTAGAGGTGGAGCGAAATGAGAAAGTTCCTTGCCCAGTTGTAAAAGGCTTTCAGAATTCAGGCAATGGAGCAGCTTCATTTATGACAAATAATATTATTTGATGCATACGATTAGTCAACAGGCCAAATGGATGGACTTTCGTTAAAGATTTTACGAATTTTATTGTTTAGAGTACAAACTACTGTGATTTCGAAGAATATATATTGTACATGCAATAAGAAAAGTATCCGCTATACCTTCCTCATCCATTATTACAAACCTCTGGAGCCTACAACTTTCAGACAGCTTCTATACATTCAACTGCAAACATAATTTGAGTCCCAGGGAGATTTAAATCTAGAAGAGGGAAAGCACTAGAAGCCATAGTTCAACATCTCGTCCGAGTTGTATCGTATCGGCCGAGTTGTATCAGATTTTCACTCTACTGATACGAGTATCAACCGCGAAATCCCTGAGATTCACCGCGATCCGTAACGCAACTAAGAAACGATTATACCCCTAACGAGACTATGACCGATACCGAGATTTTGAACCATGGTAGAAGCACTAGTAGATAGTCTTTATGGGTTAAACTGCAAATTCAACAGCCTAAAAATTAGGTTGATTGAGTACTTTCGAACCATGCTAGAGTAATGATGGAGTACAACGACTTATGTGGAATAGATTGGTAAACTCCTATACATAGGCAATGAATTGTTAAAGACATAAACCTACAAAAGACTATGGATAGATATTGCACCCGCTCTAATGGGAAGGGTTTGTGTAGTGATTTAGTGGGTGGTGAGCGGATAAGGGCATTACATATTATGCATGTCCTAATGGTGGAGTGGGAGTTGGCTTTTCTATCATTCGCACATCATACCCACTACCTATCATTGTAAGGATCTTTGCTAGTACCTTTTACAATTTAAGAAAAATATATTTACATGGGAAAAACTCAAAAACCTATTTCTATAATTATGTAAGACCGAATTATTTTGAAGAAATATAATGGTGGATAATGTCATGAGTTAGATGGGAAGAGTGTATTGGGACATGTATGAAGTCAAATCTTTGCTCATTGGGGAGGTTGGTTCTGGAAACCTTTATTCATGTGGATAGTAGGCGGATCTAGGTGAAGGCTTTGCTTGGTGAGTGCCAATGCGAAACCCTAAGCCGCCCAGCCTAGCCCCAGTTACATCCCTGCTTATCAAGTTGCTGATGGTTGAGTAATGACTTATGAGCCTTAGCAACGGGACACTGGCAAATGAGTGCTTGAGTTTGCCAGCACGATAAGATAAATTCACAACCGAAAGAAAACAAATAAACAAACACGGAAACTGAGAGAAAGAAGTTTGGAGCTCTTGTGATTGTTTCTAATTTCTACTATTCTTATTTCTCCCAATAATATTGAAGGTCGGTGATCAAATAGAGGTAGGTCATGGAAAAACATAGTGCATAAAGCAGACACGACTAATCTTCATTTCGAAATTATTAATCTCAGAATGCCACGGTGACAGATTCGTGACAAAAAAAAATTAGTTGAATCATAGAAAAGTCCAAAAAAGAGGCGGGAGGAGTGGTAATATTGTTTCTATAGATCAGTGATTACCAGCAATTTCATCTTTTGAAAACGTATGGTGTGATATTCCAATAGAGACAAAGAAACCAATACTTCATAATCCTGTTATGTACGTGAGATGTTCTTGCAAATTGAAGTGGAACTCTGACTTTTGAATCAACGACTAAAATAGGAGTACTCGGAAAAAAATAAAAATAAAAATAAAAAAAACTGGTAGATTCATATCGACTAATACCCTCAGGTGATAATAATAAATAAATAATCAGTATTATCTTCATGCCCGCTCCAAACAGGGCAATGGAAGTCACAGGTAAATAGTCTTTCTCTGACAATAGAGGACATGTTTCCATATAACCTTTAACAGGAAATGTGACTACTCTCTACTTCTTTACAATTGGCGCGCAGAGAACTTTAACAGCCATTTTAATTTGTCCCATTATATCCAAAAGCTAAAAGAACAATAAATCCCTGGCTCTTTCAGAATATTCATAAGATTATGATGAACACTTCTTACTCATGCAGTTAGAAAGGTATTACTGGTCACACTGAATGTCTTAATTTAGGATAATTATCATATCAAAAACAAATAACATAGCAGAGGCAGAGTCCACAAAAGTGAATAAAAGAAAGACTCATGAATTCTTGGTGATTAGAGTCTTAGAGATGAACCTTTAAACATACAAGACATATGACGAGAGACTATTAATCCTTTGCCAAAGCAGCACTTAATTCCCAAAAAAAAGGCAGCAGATAAGAGAAGAGATGCTCACCGATCCATTCCATTCTGCACGATGGACAGTTCCGAACGAACCTGCAGATCATGCAGAATAAATCATTATTGCAAAGAAAAAAACAGAAAGCGCCACAGTTAATAAATATGACTGAAAACACATACTCCCTTAGTTTTTTATATGTAATTCTTCGCATTCACTTCAATATTCAAAACTCAATCCCATCTCTTAAAATATGTAAGTAAACATTATGAAATGTCTACTCGTGTGAAATTATTTTTCTACATATGTAATTATACAAATTTACTTATTTTTGTCAATGTATTTTTTTGTTAAATCAGAAATCAAACCGCCATCACAAAAATTTTAATTGCCACCTGTAGAATAAGAGGAGAGAGTGATATACAGGTAAAAAACACATAACAGTCTAACAAAAGATCAACAATTAAAAAACAAATTTCAAAAATTACCTGATCCAATCCTATCTCGCAAGACAAGATCATTCCATGAGATTATCAGATTATCCATGTCAAGAGACGCGTCACTTTCTGATCTGCTTGAAGCTAAACTAGCCTCGAACCTAGAACTTCTTGTCGAATTTCTAGTGAAGTCAGTATATTGTTGGGTCCTTATTTGTCCACTGGGAGGAACAAATCTTGGTGGATGGAGCTCTCTGAAAACATTAGGTGCTCGTCCAATATTTTGTGCAGGGTCAGATTCAAAAAACTGGGATTCCCTGTCATGACCAGTTAATTGAGAACCTCCACGCTCATTTATTATACTGAGAACAGTATTACTTCCATCGGGAAGCTTCCTACCATGTTGTTTATGATACATTGCATCTCCCACGGCCTGCTCATCCAAAACACCTGATACGAAAATTCCATGTCGTATAGGATGTATGCATGTTCATATAGCAGTCATTTTAGCAAGGTGGCCCCAGTTGGACGAGTGGTTTGGACTTTGGAGTTGACTCGGGGGTTTTGATAGACTCAGGAACAATATGTTCAATATAGTAAGCATTGACATCATTGTTAGGCACAATATTTTCTCCAAGCTCTTAAAGAACGCAAAACACATACACGGTAAGGTCAAATGTGAAGACATTAAATGCAGGTTTCAAAAACGTATCCAGATTCTGAAGAAACCTAAATAGACAGTTAACACCCGTAACTTTTAACACCAAAGACAAATTAATTTATAGGAAATGTCAAGAAAGAATGTAAAATCACCTGTGGAAGGGACGTCAAATACAAGATTAAGAGACTGGCAATCCAAGAAATACTGTTTGGCCAATGACCTGAAATCAATGGTAGGTTCAACTGATCTAAATCGTGGAAATCGTAACGGTGAAGAAATTGACATGGAAGATGGACCATTGAACAAGGAATCAGGCTCACATAAGCAACCTGGCTGCCCAACCAGATCAACCAAGTACTCCCTGAAAAAAAAGATGGAAAATGATTGTCATACAGGTATACACAGCAAAAGACCGGAACAATGAACATAAAAACTTGATGAGTAGGAGAGAGTTTATCAAGCTCTGGAAAAAATGAAACATTGTTAGGCAATAATACATACACTGAATCTTCTTAAGCAACAACATGAAGTCAAGTCCAGCAACACACGCCCTAGATAGTCTAGATAGTTTGACAATTGTTAAGCAGAGCAGAATCTACGCAATCTAAATAGTTAGATAGTACCAAGGCAGCATCCATTGTTTATGTTCTTTAATTTTAAATTACATTCTATTAAAGCCTACCCCGTAGGGAAGTACAATTGACAAATCTCATACCATAAAGATGTAAGGAGTAGACTATTACATTCCATTAAAACAGCATGAAAATTTCAATGAGCTTAGAAAGAGCCTCCTACAGCAGACTATATTTCTCCATGGCTTATGCCCTATCATACAAGAGCCCAAGAAAGTTGATATTTCATTTCAAATATATCTTTGATATCTGCCATAATACTATTTCTGATAAAAAAACAGGAATAACATTCTTGATATGAAAAAAAGTAATGACATGAATAGACTGAAGACTTAAATATTCAGAAGAGCAAGGAGGTACAACGATATTAAAAAAAATGCACTATAAGGAAATTATTATTAGAACTTCCTAAGGTGAGGCTTTACTTATTAGAGAAACCTCAAATGTCTCATCCTCATAAGAGCAGTTTAAGGTCCAAAGCATTTGAATACTGATCAGTGATCACCTAAATAGTACTCCTTCCGTTTTTGTATGATGTTCCGCGTTTGTTTTGGACAAAAATTTAGAGGTATGATAATATATGGAGGAAAATTAAAGTAGGAGAGACTATGTCGAGTCACAAAGTATTAAAGCCACAAATAGAGATAAAGAAAGTGAAACATTTTGTGAATTTGCCAATTTAGGAAATGTGGAACGTCATTAAGAAGTCGATGGAGTACTGTTCAAATAATAATTTTCGAAATAAAGCAGAAAAGCCCTACCACACCAGTGATAAAAATGGGTAGAGGCATATAGATCACGCACAAGCGACAGGTACTGAGATGTGAAATACTAATGAGGTACCTGTCCGAACCAAATCTTACAAGACAAGAGCTAGCATCGTTTTTATTGCAATAATTACATCCCTTTGCAATTCGACATGGTAAATCAATTGCATCAGCAAGGACCTGCAACCAATTGTCGTGACAAGCGTCGTTCAGAAGTGTGCTTTCATTAGTATAAACATCAAAACATATGGCAGTAAAACAAGACAGCTAAATTCAGACAATAGTACACAAAGTCAGTCTACCAGTTACAACATACTTTGAATAGCAAAGCCCGATGTCTGCAGAGGCCAATAGATAAGCTACCAATGGGAAGCACAACAGAACCCAAGCAATCTTTTAGACCAATACTAAATTCCTCCCAAATGGGTACCAAGTCCTCTTCCCTGGTTGAAGCTGTACCCCTTGTGATTGTGAGGGCCAAATTATTGTCAGGGAGGAAAATGATACAAAATGTGGGGAAAAAATCTTGTTAAAACAAGGGAGCATAGAGTGGCTCACTTCAAGCAACTGCACACCAAATTTGCCAATTGATCAACAAGATCTTCAGAGGTAATGCAATTTGAAGATATATCCAGAGCTTGGTTCTGGAATTCTTTCAACTTGGCATCAGTATGCCTATCAATCAAAACTACCTCAAGTGAAGAATCAGTAACAGGATCTACTGATTTTAGTGTCTCAATAGAAGGAATGCGGCCACTTTCTTGTAAATCAGCGCACATGGCCCATACATAAGGATCCATCCCATATATAAGATAAAACCCATCAGGAATTTTGTCGAAGTATGAAAGGCAACCATTTACCTGGTAAGAGACCGGATTAATGAGCGTTGAGAAGACTATAATAAAAGGACAAAATTACAACTAAAAAAAATCGGGAATAATGATACTATCAGCCCAAAAAACAAATGAAATAGCACTACAACTACAAGATATTTGTCTAAACTCCAAAGTTATGTCTCGACCGGAATATCTAAGCATCAAGAAGGACAAAAATACGGAAGGTTAACTCGAAAGCTATGAGGGTTACTCCTAGAATAGCTGCTACTTTGCCAGCAAAATGATATACGTCATCAACCAGCAGCAAATAATGTCCACTGCAGTCCAGTGGATGAAGAGATAGTATCAACTTCATCCACGCTGATGCAACCTTCTACACAAGATCGTGTACAATTTCAACCTCCTTAACTCGATCTCTATCCATAACCGAACATAAAAAAACAATCAGTCAATCACACTTCAGTATCCTGCTTTCCACAGTCCCCACCCGGCAAAGATCATCACAAGAAGTAAACAAATACAATCATATAATAACAAGTGAAATAAACACACTTTTAAGCCCACGAACAAGGAACATATGATCACTATTATATCTCACTAGAACCAGCTCATACCCATGATTCAAGCAGACCTAATTACCCTATTACCTAACCAAATGACCATAAATTATTTGAGTCACGTTGAAGTCATAACAACGCAGCACACTATAGCACAGCCCGATTGAAATGGACTCGGTGGCATAAAAAGGCTAGACGACCTAAATCTAGACCTCACAGTACCTAAATCAATTAATAGACTATTACAACTGGTGGTTTAGAATTCGAGCTCTATACTATAGTTTTGAGTTTTCTTTTAAAGAATCTGAGCTATGTTGTAGAGTATCTGAACACACACACTTAAACATTAAAAAAAACTTTTAAAAAACTAAAAAAAATTACACATAAGCTCGGATAAATGTATAGTGGTTGTATAACTAAAGGTATAGTAGTATAAATTACACACACTTATTGTACAACTGGAGGTATAGTAGTATTTAACGTACCCAAATCCGGGCAATGGGGAATTGGGGATGCACGCTACAGTTCGAATTGTTGCAAAACAGCACGAGAAGAAAAAACATCATTACCAAAATGCCTCAAAAGCTCCCGTAAATTGCAGGGTAAGGAACGAATGTAACCAACCTAACCCAACCCCTATGTTACTAACACAAAAAAGGTTAATTCCAAATGCCCCAAACCGATTATTGCAATGAGAATTCATTCAATAAATACACCAGTTTGCTCAACTTTACCGTAACTCAAAACTAAAGAATACTCCCTCCGTCCCAATCATTTGTTTACCTTTGCTTTTAGCACAGAAATTAAGGAAATAGTAAGGGACCATTTGTGGTTATACTTGACAAGTGGACAATAGTGTCATTGGGAGATCAAATTATTCATAGAATACCAACCTAATATAAAAAGTTAAACAAATGAATGAGACACCCTAATATGGAAATGGTAAACAAATGACCGGGACGAAGGGAGTAATAACTAGTTTCTAAAATTGAAACATTACAAAACAGAAAGGCAAAGAACTTGAGCATTACCCAAAACCGATGAGAAACCGACTCAGCAGACTGAGAAGACGACAAATCCTCCGGCAAAGGATTCAAAACATTAGGATCATCAGCAGAAGCAGCTTGAGTAGACAACCTCAACGCCAACGCTAATTGCAACTGATAACTCTCTTCCGTCTGCTGCGCCCAGCTTTTCGACAATCCCCCGCCTCCGCCTCCGCCTCCGTCTCTGTCGAAATCATTAGCCGTAAATGAAATTGACGGAACGTAATAATCGCCGGAAATTGAACTCTCGCCGAAACTACTCCCGCCGCCGCCGCCGCTTCCGCCGGAGAACTTCGGCGGCGTGGTTTGATCGTCGAATTGAGTCAGTGGCGTGTAATTTGATCTTCTTCCTGGCATTTCCATGGATAATTTGTATCAAAAACCTAAGAATCAAAAAACATAAAGAAACGGCATTTTTGTCGATGTTTGAGAAATGACTAGTAGAAATAATTGGAGAAAAATAGAGTTTTAGGTTGTTTGATTTTGATTTGTCCCTAATTATTGGGTTTGTAGTGAACTGAGAAAAGTATGAACAATGTGTGGAAAATGTGGATATGACTGAGCACTAAATTTCTACTTTTGTTTGTTTGTTGAGTAGGGAAACTGTGAAAGTGAGAGGAGTAGGAGAAAATTCGGTTCACTTCGGTGGTACTCCGTATCAAGTAACGTAGTTATCTGACATTTTCGTATAACTAAACGCTCTTTGTTTTTTTGTTTTTTTTGTTTTATTTAACACTTCTTAAGTTTTGTTCTTTTGGATTGAAATCGTCTGAATTGAATTAAACGGAGCGTTTGGTAACGCGGAATTGATTTCATTTTCATGATTTAAATTGTAGAAATCAAAATGTTTGAATTCAATTTCAAATCTAATTCCAAAAATTCGTTTGGAGATCATTTGGAAATCAATTCCGGATTTCAATTTCTCAATCTCGTTTGGGAAACTCATGGAATTGAAATTGGAATTGGGCGGGGCGTGTATGGGTCAAAATCACCAAAAAAATAAATAGTGACGGAAAATATTTGCGATTGAAAAAAAAATGCATAAAAAAAAGTAGTGTTGGAATTGAAATGACTACTATATGGTAGGAATTTGAGAGACCCAAATTTTAACTAACTTGGAATTGTTAAGGAATTGAGTCCAATTCCAATTCCAAATTCTTAGCGTTCCCAAACACTTAAAATGTCTCAATTCCAGAATTCAATTCCAATTCAAGGTTTCCAAACATATCATTAACTGAATTTATTGAAACTGAATTGAACTGAACTAATAAAAAGATTATGACAATAATAATACAGTAATAAATATTATAATAATAATAATAATCATTAGTAATAATAATATTATACTAATATAATATAGTAATAATAATATAATAAGATATATAAAAATAAAACAGTAATATAATAATAATATTATAATAATAATAGTATAATGTTAATATTACTTATCAAATTATTATAATATAATATAGTAATAAATATATTAAAAATAGTAATTAAAAAAAATATTATAATTATAATGGGACATCCTATTTCTTAAGCAAACCTTGTTGGCCAAATGAAAGTTCTCTTTAAGACAAGGTTATCTATCTTAATCTTAAATGAGTCAATTAGTTAGAATACGACACAATATAATGTATAGAACAAGTAATGAATTTGTCCTACATGTACAATTGGTGTAACATTTAACCCGATTTTATTATAAACACATGTACTTTCGTCTCAAAAGACGCTAATTGGTTACTAAATCCTACACAATTTTCTCATTTCTTATCCACAAGTGAGGATGATTGAGAGAGAGGTGAGCACATAACAACCGCCACACCATTCAACCGGTAACAACTAAGGGGGCGTGTGTGGTTGGGTCAATGTCGACGAAGAAAGGGTATGAAAGTTGAGTCGCCAACGAGGCTGCAAAAGTGGAGGTCGGAGATTTTCTAAGGATCAAAAATTTGTGTTCAAGAGTACCATACTCCGTAGACATCATAATTGTCTTGAATCAATCCAGATTTAATCTTAGCCACCATAGCCATTTTCTTCGATACCATATTCCAAACCCTAATTGTAAAAACAAAACAAAAAAAACACAAGTTCAATGAATTAAAAAGTGTGTATTTGAAATTAACAATTAAAAGGAAAAATTACTTGTGATATTTGTAAAATTATGATTCACAATTGTCACAATATTAACAGAGGAAGTGTGTTAATATTGTCACAATTGTCCCAATTGTCCCAAAAGAAGGGCAAAGTAGGGAGGCATTCGCCGAGATTTAGATTTTAAAAGGGAGTGAAAAGAGATTTATTTTTAAAAAAGAGGAAGTGTAGTGGAAGAAAAATATAGTCAAAATGGGTAGGATATAGTAAACTACAGCTATTGTTCCCCTAAAACAGAGGTGTTTTGTGATGATTTTAGACAAAAGATTGGTTGAGAGGAATTCGTTGTCCCGCTTCATTCTTCTAGTTAGTAAATCTATTGGCTTGCTTTCTATCTTTTAATTCCACGCTCTTTCGTCATATGTGCACCTTGTCTTTGTCACTATGCCACTTGTATTCAAGGGGATTTTGTTGTAATACTCCATGTTAACCGAAGACGTTATTTGGGTGGGGTCCCCCTTGGAGAGATCAATTGATAGGTGATGTGAGCATCACTTGCACACTTCTTACCTCCTAAATTACCTCATTACCGTCTAATTCTACACTAGTAATATCCGTTTTGGCGTCATTTCCTTACTTTGTGCTACTTGTATTTTTTGACTCGTTTTATAGGTAAGATAAGCGAGTAAGGGAGGAATGCCGGTACTAGCGGTCAGGAGTTGAAGTAAACCCGATACACGTGGTTGTATGCCCTAGTTATCAAGTTGTAAAGTTAAGGGAGCAGTTTTTATAGTCGAGAATCAAAACTGACGCAAGACGAGCAATGACGGGAAGAATGAAGAAAGATACCCTATTCTCTTAGCCGATCGGGTGGCCCAAAAACACTCGGACCGGGCACCTGGTGTAGCACTTCCCACCTCATATTGTCGTGCAGTCTCCCCCATGGTGGCTCCCAGCCGGCCCATCGACCGCCTCGTGGCCGGCGAGGAGCCCACGACCAAGGACTCTCATGCGCACAATCAAGCAACGAAACATGGGGTTTTGGGTCGGTTGCCACCACCGACCGCCTGACCACTGGCCAAATACCACCCACCATCCTACAGCCTACCGTGCCATCTACCATTGGTGGGTCTTGGCCGATTCACCACCCGCCTGGCCCATCAATTCCCCTTCGCGCGATAGAAGCAACGAGCAACATCATGGGTTTTGAGCTGGACCACCGCCTGCCTTGTGGTCGGCTGAGGCCCCTCTCATCAAGAAACGACGCCCAACATACATGGGGTCCTGGGCTGGTGGCTGTGGTCGGCCACCATCTGGCCCGACCTCGCATCACAAAATTCCATCCATATTCTCTTATTTGTTTAGTATATATACAACTTTTAGGTTAACATTTCAAGGATCATATAATCACACATTACCATACCTTAGACTAGATAGACAAAGTACATAATTACTAGTCTTAATCTTTCTTTAATCTCTCTTTAATCATAGTTTAAATTATATTAGATCTAGTTTGATTTGTCCGAAGATTGGATTTCTTTCTTTCTTTCTATCAATCCTATTATTCTTTACATTGTTCATAGTTAGTAAGAATTAATTAATCTTTTGATTTTTATTTAATTTAATTCCTAGTTTAATTGGATTAATCTTTAGTTAGTTGAATCTCATATTTTATTTATGTTTTTTTTATGAATGAATGTTAGAAATCCTTATTACTTGTCTTTGTAATTGATTGTTAGATAAAAACTTTATATCTTTAACATTGGTATTGATTACGTCTAGTTAGATTATCATTTAATCATCCACGTTATTGCCTATAGCATTTTAGAATGGTTTATTTAATTGTTATGGTTGTTTATCCCAGTGTCTTATTTTAAAGATGATTAACGAATAATATCATTGTTGGGGGTTGGGGTTGGGGGTTGGGGTTGTGTTCTTATGACGTCTTTCGTATGAGCAAATACACATTAAACTAGTCATAGGCATGTATTGGGTCGATTAAGCTACCTAGGTCGGTTTATTGTCGAGACTTACCTAATAGGCTTTAGGTTCGTCTCCATCTACCATTACCTTACCACAAGGAGACTTGGGTTAGGGAATGGAAAATATTGGGTGGTAGTTTAAGCTTCTTCATTACGTGAATTGGGAATGGCCTAGGCTAGGTGCTCTAGAGAGGTTACGGTCGTGAGAGCGGGGTAGTATCCCTGAAGCGATGTTGGGCTCGAGAGGGTTAACATCCTCTTAATGACATGTGTGCATGCTTGAGACTAGTCATCTCATTGGCTCATTTGTTTATCGTTCACTTGACAACATGAACCCCGTAAATCCTTGAACGCCTTTTACTCATTCACTTGCTAGAACTAAACTATAACCGATAATGACCGCCTTATAGCCATAGATCACCGCCCCTTGGGTTTCGACCCTCCCAATACTACGACGGCTAGTCCGTACACTTGCGGGGGGCAAACAAATAAAACACCACATCAATAGACTCTAAATAACCAGTGCTTAAAAAGATTGAAAACATTACTCATATTAACAAAGTAACTTTCTCTTATGGTTATCCATACATAAAAACAACACACTTAAATGTGTTTGATTGCGGTAGTTGTGACATTCTAAAAAGGTTTCTTGGATCCGCATAAATGATGACAAAATGCATTAGAAAAATAAGGCATTGTTCTCTTAATTTCAGCTCACGTTCAGCTCATTTCAACTCAACTCAGCTCAATTCAGTTCAACTCAGCCCACTTCAGCTGACTTCAACTCGGTTCAGCTCTTTTAAATTCAGCACTATAAGTTCAGCTTGACTTAAGCTTATTCTTCTTCTTCTTATTATTAATAATAATAATTATTATTCTTATTATTTTATTATTATTAATCACTATTACTTATGCTACTATTATTTTTATTGTTGTTGTTGTTGTCGCCGTCGTAGTCATTGTTTTTGTTATTGTTAGAATGTAAAATAGATTAAGTTTCAGATGTCAAACCAAATAATATTACAATAATCTAATACCATCCAAACCAAATGTTACATGATAAGGAGCACAAGTTTTAAGAAAACATAGAAAAGGGAAGGGTAATATTGGAATGGAAGTATGACCACTAGAGTATTTAATGTTGGTTTGGTGAGTGGGGTAATGACATATTGTGTAAATATATAGGGTAAATGAGAAGTAGTTGGTCTTATTTGTTACCCGAAAAAGAATTGGTAGTTTGGTTTGGATGATCCAAATAAGGTAAGTGTAAAATTTGGTTGGATGGGAGGGAGTAGTTAATACAAACCAATAATTCAACGGAAATAAAATAATCTAGTTTTGCGAATTATCTTCTTCCATTTGTGGTATCACATCATCATCATCATCATCATCATATGTGTTGATGTACTCATCCACAAGCTCGCCATATATTTTTAGCTATATTTTTTTGCACTTCGGTTATTTTCTTCTTACACTACTTATCGTCCATGTTTACATATGTTCTTCCTTTAGTAGTCGCATGTTCATGTTTTATGACTGCAATACCAATTGTATGCATCCGTATGAAATTATGAAGTGTGAAGGCAGAAACGATAATTGACATTTGATACTTTTCCGACATCTGAGGCATATTATATAACACCTTCCACCTTTTTCTCTAGTTGACCAAAAGACATTTCAACTTTCGTCCGTAAAGATGAATGTCGATAATTAAAATGTTCAAAAAACCCTACAAGTGGTCCATGGTTAAATTCAGGCACATGTCATCTAGCATTATTATCGCTAATAGGAGATAGATACCCAAGTGTATTCGTATATCCAGAGTCCACCAGATAATATGCTATCTAGTTTGTGAATTAGGCGTTGTATAATTTTTAACTAGTATACGAGCTTGATTTTAGGCAATAGACTTGGTAAGTTGAGCGCCCTTTGTTATTGAAGACTCTGGTAGTTAAGCTATAATACACTACAAAATTTCCTATTCATAATGTTTTGCTTTGGGTCATATAATATCCGTATAGTTACACATTATGAAGCGGTTTCATCACGGAAAAATATAAATCATTTATTAGCATTAAATGAACAATTTTTTTAATACATGTTATAACAGAAACGAGAAAGAACAAATAAAGAACAATAAAGACGATAACACACAGATTTACGTGGTTCACTAAGCTAACAGTGTGTTAGCTACGTTCACAGAGCAGAAGGGAGGAGAGTTTTATTAATGTTGAGAAATATTACAGAGTTTTCAGATTGTTATGATAGCATAACTGTTAGGGTTAAGCTTAGAGAGTTTATATAGTACTCCACCCCCGCATTGTCACGAAGTGACAACTAAACTGATTCAAGACATTATTCGAACAATACAAATTGACCGTCTCACAGTGTGATATTTTCTTATTCTTCATGGGTTGTATAATTTTTTACTACCCAAATTATTGTGAAATTGAAAAAATATTATAATAAATATGAAATTATTTATTTCATAATATACATAAATAATTTTTAAAGTTAATTAAGTTTAATTCAACTAATTTTAACTCTCTTAATTTTAGTTCAGCTCACTTCAGCTAACTTAAACCTATTTCAGCCGAAAAAACGGGCGCTTTAATAACCTGCGTGCGTGCGTGATGGGCCTGAAAGTTCAAAAAACCTAATCGCACTTAAACCGACCACAAAATGAGGGAAATCAATTTTAGGAGGGAACTTGAAAATAAAAGAAGCGGCAAAATCTCCAAACTCTCTTCACTTACCCTCTTCCCTCTACTCCCTCACCTTCTCTCTCTTCTTCTCGCTAATTCTCCCTCTTTCAGCTTTCATGGCGCCGTTCTTAGTAACCGTTTACTGATTCTTACTATCAATTTTAAACAAGTAAGTTTTAATGTTTTATCTACGGTAATTTTTGCAGTTTTTTCATCCACTTTTTTTGGCATTATTTTTTAATTATTTATGATTAAAACGGTTGATTAATGCTGCTGTTTACTTGTTTTGAATCGTGTTTTGTTTTTATAGATGTTATATTTCAGTTAATGATTATACTTTCTGGTGAATGAATTATCTGCTTGTATGTTGAAGTAGTTGATTGTTGTTGCGCAGTTTAATTCGATTGGAGTTTGAAGTTCTTCATTATGTTTAGGTTACTCGTTTCGTGTATCGATTACGCTTATATCCGTTGCAGTTTACGCGATTTAGCGTCTACGATGGTTTTAGGTTTTGGATCGTAGAATAATACAGAAAAAACTCTGGTGACATCTTCACCATAGCGTGTTCGGATTGTTTCGTCGTGTTCACTAGTTGATCTGAAGTGCTGAAGTCTTTCATTTTGTTCAGGTTCAGAGATTTACTGTTCAGGTTATGTTGTTTTAGAATCTCGAACAATCGATTTCAAATCATGATTAGGAAATTGTTAGGTTTTGTATTGAGGAGCAACTGATGTAGGAGAAAACTCGAGAAATAAACCAGGATATGAAAACATTTTTGAATGTTCATATGTAAATTAGTCTGTATAGTGATGTATTTTTCTTTTGGCCTGAGGATTTGATTGAACTTGTCGCGGAGATAGCAAACATGTAGTACATGTTCCTTACGATTTAGGTATCTTAGGCAATCATACAAATGTCGGATTTAGGAAGAAAATCTCCCTAATTTAGTACGTATCCCCCATCGTATTTTCAGTGCTCTTTTTGTCAACATAGATGTTATCGTATCAGCATAGTCATTGTTAGTACATCAGTACATGCTAGTCCGATATTCATTGTTAGTACTATCCCCCATCGTCTTTTTAGTGCTCCTTTTGTAAAAGTAGATGTTATAGTATTAGCATAGTCATTGTTAGTACATGCTAGTCCGATATTCCTTACGATTGTCTCCTGCCGGGTTACTAACAATCTGTTCTGTCTGGACAGATAATCAAAACCGATTCAATGTGAATTGCTGGCTGCTGGCGCTTTTGGGATTGCACTGGTTAAGCAAGTTACGCCGATATTTCTGGTAAGTGGCTGATCTTCAGATTGATAATCACCTGAACACTAGTACTTACGGTGTAAGTTGTAAGGTTGCCAAATCTGTTATGAATCTGCTCCATTTAGTGGTAAGTTACTAACATGATAGAATACTCTTGCTATGATTCACAATTTGTTGGGAGTCGAGTGCGTCTAATGCAAGGACACAACGAAAGACCTTGTTTTTGCCCAGCTTTAATAGAGACAAAGTGAAAATAACTAAGTTTATGAGGGGTTTGTTTTGTTAATTTCATATTGTAACCCATGAAAATCGATTTGATGTTTACAAACCTCTGCAATAGGATTTTCTTGATTGCTCTTAGTTTTATTTCCTATGCTCTACTGCTAATTTGAAACAGCATTCGTTCCGCAACTGCCCTTGTGAGTATCAATAATATGGGATATTGTTTGTCTTGAGCAATTTATCATTTTATCAAGCTAACACTGATTTTACCGCACAATGTGATCATGTATATGTTTGCTGCTCTTGTGTTATTGCATCCTGTTATTTAGTAACTGTGCTTGCTCTCGTGTCTCTTCCATTGTGTTTGGATCTTCTCCACTTTGTTCCGTCCTATGTTAGTTTATAAGTGTTCCTTGAGTATGCCTAAGGTGCGCCTCGGAAGACGCACCAACCACAACGCCTTGTTGCATTCTAGGTGTGCCTTTTAAACGAGGCTTATAAGACTCGCTAGTATGAAGGTTTTATATCTTCTTCATCTAGATCTTTAATTATGCCATTTCTTTTCCCCCATTATTCCAACTTTTACTCGTTGACATGCTAGCCAACATGAAAATTCCTAAAAACGATATAGTTGACCAAAAGTTTATTTGGAAAATACAAAGTTGCTAAAAAACGGGGGGTCTCGCCCTTTGCCTTACGCTTAGAGGCTCGTCGCTTCACCCTCTTAGGGCTACTTCAAAGTAAGCGCCCTACTCAAGTGCTATGTGGCTTTGATAAAAATATAGGGCTGCGATGACGTAGTTATATCGGCTTGTGCATGTCGCTTATATGTCGTGCACAGTCTAGCCACTCTGAATTTGCCATCGATATAGTAGGAATTGCCTTCCTTAAGGTTGAGTCCAGGAGAGGGTGTTGTGGATGAGACGCTGTTAATAGATTATAAGTGATAATGCCACCCATCTATTTGCATTTGGTTCTCAATTAGGGAGGAACTGGACCCTCCAGCAAAGGGTAATTTGAAACATATTCTACCATGTGCATATATGAAATGACATACTTTACATGTGTGGATCTAGACCCTATGCTTGTCTCATTGCTGCAGAAAAATTGCTCAATTGGAGCATGAATTTAAATTGCCTACTGATACTTTAATGATGTACAAGGCCTCTAGGACACTACAAGCTTACATTTCCTAAACTCAGTTATACTATATTCCTCTTCCACCTTGTGGACATGGTTTTGAAACAGTAGCAGTTAGAACATGATTGTCTACTCATCGTATACCTTACCTTTCACCCCTCGTGCTCTGCTTGCTGGAAAATGCAATCTAGCCATGAGCGGGCGAGGTGCTCTTGTTTTCTGGTCAAACCCTCTTACACAAACGTATCCTGCAAATTTATTATTGTTGCATGAGTACACGTTCGAATACTGTAAGTACAGCTATTATGTTTATTATTCCCGCTACCCAAAGTGAATTATAAACATGAAGTCACTGCACTTAAGGAAAAGGGTAGAGGATGGATCAGCAAATAAAATTAATAAGTGTGAGTTTTCCACTTTTTTCGAGGGAGTTGAGAATAAATTAATTGCTGGCTGTTATAGGAATTGCCACTATTCCATACCTCTCCAGAAGCAATGTTGAATATCTTCAGTGGTCAAGCCTGTACAACAAATTCAAATATTAGGATGAGTATTATTTTCCCATGCACAAAATCAGAACACTAGTTGTTGCAATACCTTTGAATATTGTTGGTATCGAAGTTCCAAAGTAAACAGTTCGCCTTGGAAGGTTCCACAGCCATGATCTTGGTACTGCAATCGGAGTGAGGCTTGAGTCATGGTCAGCAAATACCTGCTCACAAGGTTCTTTCTTAGTATCATAGGAAAAAAAACTAGTACAATATTGTGTGTCCGTTATGCGTTTGAAAATACTTACCTCATTAACTTGGAAGTATGTCCCATTGAGTGGGAAGCTACCTCTCATTGCTGTTCTGGTTGGTATCTGGATAAGGTTGATTATGGGTAAATCAGCATTTTATACGGACTTGGTAATTATAGGAAAGTAACTAGCATTGCCTTGAGTATGTGTATGGGCACTATATGGCAAGATTTCCGTATTCTTACCAGAAGTGTTCCCCGTACTATTTGGGAGTCGGTTTCTCGCTGACTGCTGCAGTAAGAGCAAGTGTCCTCATTGCAGAGCATGCTTGGATCATTAAAACTGCACTTTCTTGCTGGAGGGTCAATTGAGTTTGCAGTCTCACCTGAATTAGCAATCAACCACGAGTCCTTAACAAAGCTGCTGGGCATTTGAAAAATAGCAAACTGAAAAATATTTCAGCAAACCATTACCATGAAATAGGTATGTACTGACCTGGGGTCCATATTGCGAGCAAGTATGAACATGGATCGTCAGGCTCCCTTTTCTCCAACTGTAATTCAGTTTTTTTCTTTAATTAAAAATGCAAACAGTCTGAAAAAATGAGGAAGGGGCTAATACCTAAAATGAACTTACCCCGTGGAGAAGAGGGTGTGTGTCTGGAAGTTCATATCTGCAATGTAGAGCAAAAGATGATTTTAATACTGACACTGAACTTGCCAATTGTAAAACATTGGGTTAGAGGTTGGCGTTCATAATTTGAAAATTTAGATGTTTGTTGTGAAATTGATGACCCTTCTTGTCAAAGAAAAATATTTTCAGGTAGGCATGGAGAATGAGCTCATTGTGCTGATCTCTACATAGCAAAAATGTTCCAGTTAATACTGTTAATCAAGCCTGTGGACAAGTTGGTTCGTTTATATCTCTCTTGGTTCAAAAGTAAAATTGTGTGTTACATCATCATAACATCAAGCAAGTGAAGATAGGAAAGTATAGCACTAAGTTAGAGTAACTTGTTTCTACCAATCCTTAATTTTTGTACTCCTTGAAATGTCAAAAAACCACAGGTATGGAAGTTATAGGTCACAAGCATAGATCAAGGCAGAAGGATGGTGGGAGTAGCTGTGACCTTTCTTAGTACTCCACAGTCGAGCAGACTAAACACGAGTAAATGGAGTTTGGTCGATTATGTATACCACTCTAACATGCGACTTGACTCATATTTGAACAGCTAGTTTTCCTTTGTGCTTGAATGGGATCATATATGCATTAAATGACCTTTACCACGTTGCTATCGTAAAGCAAGAGTAGGTGTTAACTTACACATAATGCTCTGTTCTTAGACGGTTTATGTTTTTCAGCTTTGGTGTAGGAATGGAAGCAGCTTCAGGTGTTAGAGCTACCAAGGCATTGGACACTCCTGCCTCTTGAAGTTCCCGATTTGCCTGCATGAAATTCTGCAGAGTCTGAGTGAATTCTTTCATGTTGAGATTGATTGTTGGGATTTCATCAGGATCTTCATAGTAAGTATCTTCAATATCACATAATTCTTGTTCATGTTGGGGATCTTGTTCCGGCGAGGCCGGTACTTCCACTATTGGTTCGCATTTGCTGTTTATGGATTTCCTCTCTAAGTGGACTGCCTGTGGAAAGGGAAGTTGCAATGGGAAAGATGGGACTTGATCTGTTGCTGCATCGTAGCTTTTGCAGTTTGAATGGGAACTGTGATTGGCCCAAGAGGCAGTTGAAGGCAAAAGATTGATGCCAGCTCTTGGATTGACAGTTGGTGTAGTGCTCCCACTTGATGGCACGATGCTCCTTTCTTCCGGTCCCGGGAGAGAAAACCTAGCACTGTATCAAGAAGTAAATTGTTACTCTTTGCTGCAACAACTTTTCATCAAAAGCATTTGTAGATCCCTTTGCAAGCCTTTACAATGGTATGCCCACCTTTTTTGTGAAATGAACTTTTCATGTATCAATAAATTAGGGTATTTATCATGAATACTATTTCTTCCCTAGAATATTGTATTGCTAATATATTTAACTCCTCTTTTTCTCCGAGTACTTTGAGTTTGCCTATTGGTCGCAAGCCTATTTCTGATTAATGTTCATCTCGATATAAGTGCAAGACTAGTTTGGAGAAGCGGTATGCAAACCTTGCGAACGCACTGGCGAAATGTCTGCATTCTCCTCTTAGAGGGCAAGCATTGCAGTTTGGTTGCCTTTTGGTGCAAAATACCTGCATGAAAATAAACGGTATTCCTTGTGTCAGAAGAGTAACTGCTAACTGATATAAAACTCATTTTAAATTTCTATTTCAGCATACCTTCCCAAACGTGATCATGTGATAGTGCAACTCGTACCTGAACCAAATTTGAGAGATGAGATCAGTCAAATGTAGCATTCAGTATCTCTAGAAGAACATTGTGTTAATCAGGCAATACATAAGCGTTCAGGAGATAGTGCTTACAGTGTCTTTTGATCGAGCTTGCACAACCGAGGCCATAGGTACTTTTGTATAGACTCTAGGATTGGATACCTAAGGTGTCAAAAAACAGCAATTTTTTAAACATTACAAAATTCTGATCAATTATATTTGTTGTTCCGAGCTTACATTTCTAGAAGATGCAGTTGAAGAGACTCTGGTAGTGGCTGGAGGGGAACCCATCCTAGTCGAACAGCAATGCGACCGACATTAGTGTCAACCTGTTTAAACATTACAAAACTCAGTCTGATATTTAACACATTTTTGCAATATAATCTGTTGATATATGTGTATAAACTTACTGGGAATGCAAGATGATGCAGAGTTAAAAGACGCACACACTCAACACTTTTCAATCCCAAACCTCTGAAACTTAGTAGGTATTCCCTGGAAAATTGAAAATAATACTTCATATTATAAGTTTCTGTTTTACCCCTGATAAGTAGTTTAGGTCTTATTTTTTAATGTTGTTCACACTCAAAAATCTTACTTTGCTTTATCTGGATTTATATCTCTTAACCATTCCATGTTGATGCTGCCATGATCCTTCACCAATCTGTCCAATAGGTCCTGTAGATTTATTTTAGATGGTTAAGGAAGTTGATAAATAGATCTCGCATAAACTTGATACTCCCTCCGTTTTTCTATATATGACGTTTTACTTTTTTGAGGTAAGCCTTTCATTTTAATATTTACAAAAATATATTTGTTTAAAAATTTATAGTATTAAATTCCTAGCAAAAAGCTCTTTCATACGAATATACATATTATGTTATTTAAGCTTATATTTTGAGAGATATTGTAGAGAGTAGTGAGTATATCAAAATGTGAGAATGACGTAAAAAGACAGAGTGAGTATTCTAGTATTGAATTTTACCTTTATACGTTCTGCTAGCATGTTGTTCATGCCCCTCTCTTTTATGGTTTCAGCAATTTCGCTGACATCAGCATGCCTTACTGCTTCCCAGTCTAGTGAGTCTTGTGTGTTGGCCGTGTTCTCTTTGTTTTTGCCATTTACTTGTGCATCTCTCCGCAGACTGTCCCACTCAAATTCATTTTTCTTTCCTTTTCCAGACTTCCTTTTCCCAGTTATGCTAGGGGCTTTGTTTAACTTGTCAGTAAGCGCCCCTGAAGCATAGTTCTGCTCAGGTATTTGATCAACTTTTTTGTTTTGCTCTTTTGCTCTTTTAAATACTCGGGTGCTTTCAGTAATATCATACATATCCTGGGACGAAAGTGCTACATCTATATTTTTACAGCTTTGGCTTGCATGTGCAGATGAAGCAATGTCATCCAGTGGTTCTTTGGCCTTTTCCATTTCTGACTGTATTACCATTGTCTCCCCTTCAAGAACATAGCACCAAGACATATTTGGAGCCGCTCTAGGAATGGCATCTGGACTTTTCTCCTGATCTGTTATCTCCGAGGTAAAACTGTTTTGCTCTGTTGGGCTGTTCTCATCTTTCCTTGATATTGGCGAAGATCTGCTTTCTACTTCGAGCGTCTCAATTCCTTTGACATATTGCAAATGAAATCCTGCTTCTGGGTTCAATTGGTAATTACTTGAAGAAACACCTGGTGCTTCATAATATTCTGTGACATGCTTTGTACCTTCTAGTTGATCTTTTAGTTGTGTTTGGCTGTTACACTCGGCCATCTTTAGCAACCCCAAGAAAGAGGCTGTCGATTCAAGGTTATTGAAGTTGGTGCTGGTTGTCTCAACCTGTGCTACTGAGGCGGCCCGAAGGTTTGCTGAGTTGATAGAGTTCTGATATGAGATAACCGACTGTGGTGATGAAGATGCATCATCTATTGCTTTATCATCTCTTCGAATGTAGGGTGTTTTTGTCTCTATAGTCTGGCTGTTTGTATTGAAAGCCCTTGACTTGTTGGTCGGCTTTTGCCATGTTTCACCAGAGCATTCTTGATGGCCAACTGGGCCAGCTTTTTGACATAGTTCTTTTTCTTCACCATGGTCGATGTGGTAGACAACCCTAGTTTCCCTATCTAAAGTTTCTGAAGATGCCTTCTCATTCCAAATTATGCTCTCCTCAGGCTCAAATATACAAAATTCCGGCTCCGGTTCTACAGATAAAGAACTTGATGCCTCCGACAGATTACTTCCAGAGCTTTCTGGTTTGAGAGGAAACCGTGCAGCCATCGACATGAAGGCAGAGCTGGATGAAACAAATAAAATATCATAAGATGTTCTAGGCTGTAAACCTATGCAAGGGTCATAATGTGCTCTTACCTGGACAAATGGTCTGACACATTCTGAGTGAGGAACACTCCAATCACAGAGTCCAGCACAGAGCCTTTCCAAGGAGTGAAGCGTCTATCCCCTGCATTAAGCAATGTAAGTAATTAGTTAAATAATTTACATTGTCGACATGTAAGTTAATGTTCTGCTCTTGTCACTTTTGCCAAATTATGGTCTAGTGTATGCAATATCATGTCCCTCAACTTTAACTACTGCACTTTACTCACATAATGAATTAGGTCGGCTAGCACTAAACGTCTTCTGAAAGCGTCCTGTCACATGATAGCTTGTTGTTTTGGCTCAGGTCATGCTTAATATAATGGTCTCTCTAATGAAGTCTTCTGTACTTGGAGAATTAGTTAGTTTTTCGAATGGAAGATCTGTGGCTAATAGCATGGTTTTGATTATTGTCTAACCTTAGTAGTAATAAGTTGAGTACATTTAGTTATTTAATCTGCAGATATCCCTGTGGCTGATAGTTTTTCGTGTAGATCCATCTTATGTTTTCCATTTTGAGGTTTCTGAACTGAAAAAAGGAATTTCCAGATATTTCTATCATACCTTGAACAAGCCGCATGCGTGCTATGAATGAATCCACCCGTCCTCCAAAGACTCGCCGTTCATTATCCCACCATTGTGCTTTATCCTCATCTGTTCCATCTATGCCCTCATTGTCAATATTCTCAAGAAGAAGTCTCCAAACGCGCGTGGTCTCATCGTCAAGGTCAACTCTTGCCCTTTGACGTCGCTTCCTAACTGGATCGAAGAGGCCCTCGAAAGGAACTATTGAGCCATCTCTCTCATACGGAACAAGTGCATTACGTTCTTGCTTATCATAAGGGACAATTGCCTTCTCTTTGCTTGAAATTTTTCTCTTTTCTTTGTTGATATCTAGTTGTTGAAATAACATAGTTACATGTTCAACTGTGCTACTCCTCCTTCTCCACGGTAGGACTGAAATAGAATCTGCAATAGATGATACATTAGTTTCACCTCAAAAGATGCAATAAAGCTGGTGCTAATTGGGTATAGTTGACAGAAAGGACTACCTACCTGTTGCTCGCGTAGTAGGATGATTAGAATCATACAGAACGATGTTCCAGTTCTTGTTTATGGAATATTGTTTTTCGGAACTCCTCTTTGATCGTGGGATTGCTCGTGTGTCCGCAGATAGTGCCTCTGTGCAGGAGAGGACGCCATTTGAAGTTGCAGTGCAAGGGTAATGACCGCTCCTCATATTGACTTCCGTCCTGCGTGCACCTTCTCCCACTGATGCAATCCCGGTAAACAGAGCCAGGTCTCTAACACGAGTAGGCCCTTTTGTTCTTTTCTTTTTCAACCTTGAAAGGTCGGCCCATGTTCGTGAGAACTGCTCTCTATTCTCGGCTCTATTAATAAGACCTGCCTGATTATTAGTCATCCCATTGACTCCAAAAGGTTCAGAGCCGTAGTAATGGTACTTTGATGATGATGTGCTTTCTATATGCAACCTCTGTATCTTTTCAGTTCTCTTCTTTTTGCAAATATCCGGGATAAAACTTTGGGGAAGGATTTCAGTATGTGCGTTTTTGGGATACATGTAATTATTTTGCCAAGGTGAGGATTGAGTGATAGCTCCGATTCCGGCATCAATGTATGCCGGGTCAGCTGTATAAGAGAGACTTCTCTTTGATCCTCTGGTTTGCACCCCTTCACTGGAACTTGCACCAGGGCTGAAGTTAGGACTTGTTGCTAAATGTGAGTCTTTTCTAGTGACACTCATGGCTATTTTCCTAGACAAACCGGAAGGGCTCTTAGTAGTCATGTCAGCCTGTGAGCTGTCTAGATTTTCTTTGACAGGCAGCGATATGTACTCGCTCAGTTCCTCACTCATCGTATGATTGAGGTCAAAGGCTGTCATTGGTGTTTTGAGCATCAGTCCCTCTTCTGGCATAGAACATACAGGATGGCCGAAATAGTCTGTTTCTTGAAGCTCATTAGTTGGTTGCTCTCCGTTCAAGTCAAAGTTTAAGGACTTCTTGCAGGATCTACTCGGTGGTTTTGTTGGTTTTGGCACAGCCGCTTCGCCACAGGGTGTTGTTGGAGGTGGGGTCGGTTTGCTCTTCCTGGCACTCTTCCTCTTTAGTTGAGCATCTTGGGAATCAGTAGGGTTCGGTGTCTTAGGTTTTGGAGTGCGTTTAGGCTTGTTTTCCCTGATCACCTTGGGTTGATAACGTCTCCTCCTTGGTTTCTTCAGCGGCGTCTTGTTAAGATCAATATCTTCACTGGCTTCCTTTTCGGGATTGTAATCCTTGTCCTCTGCTATTGAATCTGTGACAGGCTCCGAAGCTTTATTTTGGTTGCGGGCCTGAAGGTCGACCATTGCAGCAGCAACTTCATGCTCGTGCAAGACGTTTTGTGCTTTTAGCCCTTGATTGGTGCCAGTATTTGTGCTGTCTGATGGCCCATGTATTTGCATTTTCTGTCGGGAATCAGGAGTCTCGGGAGTAAAAGGAGTATTTTGGTTTACATGCTTTGGGGTTGGAGCTAAATTGGCATTACCTGTTCTCCAGAACGGCTGAGGGAGCGCTCCTGAAATTATTTTTAAAGATTATCTCAGTTGAAAGTACACAGTAGTTTTACACAATCGGGAGTATTTAATGTCTAGGACACAGAATTATAGAAGCATGCAAAGTAAGTTTAATCTGTGTGGCATTTCCTCTGATTGGCTTTTGCGTCTCAGACTCGTCCACGCAAGGTAAATACTACGGAGTACTTGCATTCCTCCCTTTATTTGGATTTATTTTTCTAGGTCAGTAAAACAAATAAACTACAAATTTGCTTTTGGTTAATTTTGTATTATTAGAATAACAAAATACCCTCTTAACACTGTGTGTTTCACTATCCGTCCACTTATTTGTTAATTAACCCTCTTCATCCATTTGAGTTATACATTATTTTCTTCATTTTCTAAACGTATGACATACAAATGTAGTAAATCCAAAAGTATTAACAAGTCTACTATGCTTTATAATGTAGGACAATGACTTAAAAAAGGTTATTGTACAGCTAACAATGGCCCTATAGTTTATTATGCACCTTGTTACTGTGCTGCCGAAATAAAAGTATAAATCTACATTTACCGAAGTAATATAATTCCTAGGACTTGCTCCTTTACCTGTTACACAAACTAAAGTGGGCTGAGAGTCCCACTCTTTTTCCAACAAGGATAACAACAAAGCATTAAAATATCTTTAAAAAAGGGAAAATAAACCGTTGGCGGCGCACGTGAATCAAAATGACATACAAAACCTACTGGTTGCGACAAAGGGAGTACATATTAGTTTTTGCTATGGAGTTCACTCTTAATGGGGGTAACTAGGCTATACAATACTAGTCCAGGCTTTGTTTAATTAAATTTGTGATATCAGTGGTGAAAGAGACATACCATTTGACATTCCTCGTTCGTACAGGCCATCATTCTGCTGGTTAATTACATGTAGAGCGTCTTGATTCCGGGATAATGTCACATTATTCAATCTACTGGCTTCTGGCTGAGAAACCCAACCAGGATTGAACACACACCCATTGTTCAGCAATGTTTGCGACCCATTTATCCCCAAGAGGTCTCCGAACGACATTGTGTCAAATTCACCTAAAGATCCGGTCAAATTTCCGTTGAATTGGGCACCATTTTCACTTCCCCCTTCATGGTTCCATGGTAATGGCAGGTCCCAAGAACTGAATCTCGGGTAGCTACTCGAACTGAGGTGAGAACCGTAATTCAACACCGACCTCCTGCCGTGACTACTCCAATGAGGTAAGTGCTCTTCCAAACCTCGTCTCTGTACTTCCTCATTTTGTCTCTCTAATTGTATTCTCCCTGATAAAGAGGGAGTTTGAGGAGCCCCACCCCAAACACTGTTGTTTGGAGTTGGGTAGCTACCCCTTTCTGCAGAACTAATTGAGTATGCTAAAAGGGTTTGGGGATCATTTTGTTGGGTATATCTTGGCAGATAAGACCCTTGTTCTCCCCATGCTTGAGCCAGTAACCCTCCTTGGCCATCGTCGTAAATCGGGCCTGGCCGTGACCCATTGGGCTTTGCCGGGGTCGCCGGAGCCCAGGAACCTTCTATATGAAAATCTTTCATCACTGGAATTGATCTTCCTTTGTGAGTTTCCATTATTCACCTCAGTTGAAACTCATCAAAAGAACTTAATTTTCCTTTGTTAATCACTCTTTTGGGTCTTCTTTTCAGCTAGATGGGTTGTTGAGTATTTATCAGAAAAATTTGCTCCCAAAAAAAACTTTCTTTTGGAAAAATACCTCAGGTTAGACCCATTTCCCTTTATTACCTGCAAATACCTGGAAATTTCAGATTTTGGAAATAAATAAATGGGAAAAAATCCAGATAGTAGCTTTTATGGTAATATTTCAGCTCAGAGATAGCAGAAACAATGGACCAAAATTAAATATATCCTAGATTAATTGTATCATGAAGATTACCCATTAATCTGCAGATCCTCAAGATCAACACATTTCCACCTACCAATTACTAATTACTAATTAAATTTCAATTAAGAAAATATTAACCCTGAATTTCTATATCTTTGACCAATAATGGATAAAATACCTCCCCAAAAAACACTTTTTATTTTTATTTTTTTCAGTTTTTTAGCTGGTCATTTTTAGCTGAACATCTCCCTGATTAACTAATAAATTTGTAAAAAAAAAAAAAAAACTACATGAAAAAAACTAGTCTAAAAAAAAATATAAGAAAAAAAATTCAGTGAAATTTGTAGGATAAAATTATGAAGATTAAGTTACCGGAAAAATGGGTCATTGCCGGAGATCTACCCCTAATAGCCGGCGGTGAAGAGAGATAAATGGAATTTAATTAATAAACAGTTGCGCATTCAGAGAAGAAAGAGAGAGATAAATTAGTGTAGAAAAATGGAAAGAACAAAAGAATAGGGTGGGTGTGCTTTTATTCAGCATTGTTGCTGTACTTTTTCTATCTTTTTCTAACCTCACTCTGAAACTGATAAAACTCTCTTTTCCCAGTAAACGATTAAATAAAGTTTTGGTTTGATTCTGTGTCATCTTACTCCCTCTGTTTTTCATATATGTCGTTGACGGAGTTGCCGGCGAAACCCGCAAACTCATACTTTCGGGTGTGTTTGAATAACATTTGACGAAACAATGAAAAGGAAAAGAATAGTGAAAAGAAAAATAATGAATAATAAAATATCCGTCTTTTCTCGAAATATTTTTAATGTCGAAAGAGTTTGATCCTAGTCTCCATTTTCATCCAACCCTTTTTACTAGGTAAACAAGAGAATTTTTTTTCCTCTTTGTCCGCGTTCTTAATCAAATTACATTTATAAAAAAAAACACTGCTTTATTTTAGTATTATCTTTGTTTTTTTTTATGCACTTGATATATGTCATTTCATATTTTAATTTTTGAATATAAAATAAATATGGAAAAAGTTAGAACTTTAACCATTAAATTTGTATGGAAAAAGTCATGATATTGAAGATATTTGTGTAACTTTAATAGTTACAACTTTGAAAAATATTAAATCCAACCCTTCTTATGCTGAAATGCAATTCATGCAATTGACTGAAGATAACAAAAATCAAACGTAGAAAAGTTGGTGTTATGCCATTTATTAATTAGATTTAAATCAAGTCGACTGTTAACTTGATATGCATCATTAGGAGGAATCAGTCAATCCATCAGGTACGACGTAGGGGCATATAAGTAAACTCAGTCATTTTCTGGTAAGACGATTGTATAGCACGTATTTTGGTAATATGTGACCACTTTGCAAAGTAAATTATGAGTGACAAATCTGCCAATAAGAAGCGCGTGCTAAGCGTCGATAGAACAGACAGAACACGTGACCTACTTCTTGACACTCGTCACGTGACACGGTGGTTCATCCCCATTTTATACTTGACGCCGTTAATTCGTACAGTTTTTCCATTAGTTTAGGCGTGTTTTGCATTTTTGTTTTCTGCAATTATTTGCATTTCGATGTTATCTACGCCACGTCACATACGACGTTACAAATTGACGGCGTTAGGGTGGTCCCCCTTTTAGGTGTACGAAGAGTGCACGATTTTTTAATTGCTGTTAATTACTTTCTGACATATTTACGATTTACGATTATATTTAGAGTATTAGTCAGAGAGACTAGATATCAATCAGACGGTTGCTTGTTGTTGCTGATGTGTAATTAATGATGATAGGGGGTATGTCACTTGCTTCGGTGGTTGCTTTTCAAGCATTTAAAGATTCTTTACCTGTCCTAAGTTCCCTTTTCTCTCTGATTTCGAAGTAGATCGTCTTGTTTGACTTTACATTATCGATTGCGTCATCGATTGAACCCTTTCAATCATTGGTGGATAATACTAGGATGTGAGATATGCTAGTCAAAAGTACAACACTATGTGAAAGTCTAGTCTGGAATATGAGTTTAGGCTTTAGATATTATGGTTTATTCACAAGTTATTTTTATGACGGATTACATGCTTTTAATTAGTCAAATATTTTTCATTTGAATGAATAATACAGACCTAGAAAAGCACAAATAACTAATCTTTTTTTTATCCATATGAATTTATTAAACCTGTCACAAATGAGAATTTGTGATGGTTCATATATAATTTTGGGGTAAACTAAGGCTACTCAAAAATATACTTTGCCACTCAAAAAAACACTTGCAAAAAATGTAGCCACTAAAATAATATTCACACGTATTGAGTGACAGGGTATATTTTGTGTGTGGCGGTATCAATTTTCATAAATTTTTGCAAACCCTTGTTTTAAACAAAGGTATTCGTCTTAAATTTCTAAGATGTGTCAAATAGATAGCACATCACATTATGAGTTGCCTAGGAAATACCAAGAGTTTTGTCCATATTAGGAAGTGTGGTAATATTTGGATTCATTTTATAGATAAACAAATACTCCGTCTTAAGCAAGACTTGCTAACAACTTTTACTTGTCCGTTCACTTCTTTTAAATGTTCCATATTTCTTTAATAAACTTTTCAATTTCTTTATTAATTTATTATTTGTGGATTTGATAGGTGATCGCGTGGGATTATTGTGGGTGGTGGTTCGGGTTGTGATGGTGCGGAGCAGGACTCATAAGGAATTGCAAGTGAGCATTAGAGATTTGGGCTGACATTGGGAGGGCGATGGTTTGAGGGGTTGGTGGTCGTGTGTTTGGTGGGTAGCCAATGTCGGATGTCGGGTTAGGTCGTCTCTTCTATTTTTTTTCAAGAAGTGAATAGTAAATGAGCTAGCCAAATAGAAAATGAGAAGGGCAAAATTGGAATTTACATGTATATGATATAATATGAAATGCCTCTCCATTCAATTCCTTACATATTATTTCTCTTTTACACATTTGTTAATGCACAGATTATAACGTAAGTATTTTAAATTTTTATATTTTAACAAAGAATATTAAACGTTTGATATTTTTATTGAAATTATAAAAGCGAATTAAACAATATTTCACGTGACTATATTTTTGTTGGAAGTAATGCTAAGGCTAGCAATGTCGTCTAGATACACCGTTTTAGAGAGATGTCATTCATTGTTTAAGAGAGGTAGTATATCTGATTATGTATTTTTTGAGTTTTCTGATAAATTTTGTGAGTTTTGTTTTACAGAATTTGAGTTTTAATTATAAATTTTTTTAGAATATTTACTTAAATATTAAGTTACAAAAAATACAACATTGCTAAAAAAAACTATGTTTATTACACCAAATCAATGAACTCAAAAACTTTATATTAAAAGTTCAAATCTTTAAAACAAATGAGAACTTTAGTATAAAATACAGAAATTATACAACCAGTTGTACTCGTATGATGTATAATCTATAAATTAAACAACAGTAGGCTTGTCAAAATCACTTCTTGAGGGATTTGTTTTTTCTGTTGTTGAGAAAAGCACCAATGGATATGTTAAATTGATAATAAATCAGCGATCACAGCATTGTTCGCTATCAGAGGTAACGCATCCGACCACACATTCCTACTTGAGCCACTAGGAATTGCATGAGCTAAAGCATGAGCTACACCGTTATTAGAGATATTAGTATGCGACCAAACAACAGATTGAAAAGAAGCAGACAACGAAACAATATCTTCTAAAACTAGATAAAAAAAATGCTTCTTTCGTGCTTCTTCTTTTTTAGTGCCTCAATAACTTGAAGACAATCGCTTTCGATGGTAACACGCGTGTGTCGAGCCGCTTCCCTTATCCCCTCCCGTGGCGCCACTACCTCCGCCACATGTGGTTCCCATACTTTCTTCCACGACCGAGCCATGCCCCATAAGACCACCCCCGGCTGTCCCTATACACTGCTCTGACCCCTACCCCAGTCCCCTCTTTTACCTCTGCATCAACGTTCACTTTCAAAGTTCCCTCCTCCACTGAGTATATGTAATTCTTATTTATGAAGAAAGGATAGATTGAGTATTCTTTTTTCTAGGCCTAGTATTTAAGTTAGTTGGTCTATATACATTAGTACTTTTATGTTAAAAAGAACGGATGCCATTAATCTTTGGAGCAACATGAAAATGAGAGCAAGGCGGTTAAGGAGAGGGCTAACGAGTGAGGAAAGAGTACTAGCCGCGACACTAAATAGAAGCTTGTCTTGCCGAAACCAAGTGTTGTAAGCCGGATTGGAACTGGTGATTTGTCTTTTTTAGTGAGAACTTTTGTAGGAGGCACTACCATCGATATTATGGGAGAAAAGACCATATCCAAGGAGAAGCGACTCAAATTGAAGTCGCCATTGAGGATAATTGGTATCGTCTAATTTTACGATGGAATGCGAATTGACGAAAACGAGTGGCTTACTCGGTTCATCAGAGTTGGGAATGCTATGAGTCGACATGGTGATAGCCAAATTTTTTATGATATCAAGTTATACAACTAATGTCTATGGATTGTTCATAATAAGATAAACAAATATAGGGAATGGAAGATTAGATTAATTTAAGAACATGAGAATGAGAGAGGTACATAAATGCACAACACTTATATGAGCATTTTTTAGAAATCTTCTTATAAATAAATTGCTTCAAAACATAAAAGAAAAAAAACTTGGAAAAAAAAAGATTACGCATTAAATGTATTATTTCATATTCTTTTAGTTTTCGAGTTTGCATGTATTTTTTCTGAATATTAATATTACAAGTTTTATTTTTTGATATTTCATATTCTTCAAAACATAATAATTTTTTTGATAAAATGTTGTATTTTTTTTTTAGCTTAATATGTAACTTAACAAACTCAAAAACTTTATAGTAAAAACTCAAATGTAAAAGTTCTTGTAAAAAAGGATAATCCAAAAACATTAAGAAGCTAACTTTGTTTTTTTGTATAATCCAAAAACATTAAGAAATAACGAGAATGTCCTTCAAAAATTAGGGTGAAAATTATATTGATGATATATTTTGAAAATTCAATCTACATATATTTTTCGAAATGATCTCGACTTGAAAAATAAGTAGATTAAGGCAGTATTAGATAGTCTTTTGTAGATTAAGTTGCGTCTTCTAAATTTATTTATTTTAAATTAATTATACTTTGTACTAATCTGTTTTAATTCAAAAGTTGATAGAAGTTATAACTAAATTGAATCATTAGAAACTTTAAAGTTGATATAAGAAATATATCAAAATTATTAATTATAACGGTTTTTTAATAAGCTAATTAGAGAATAATTGTTGATAATATTTCACTAGTTATGATAAATATGTATTTGTACATTAATTTTTCATGATATTTTGAACAATCTTTCCTTAATAAGCCTTAAAGCACATGGTGGAAAAACTGTAATTAAAAATTGCAAAATTTCCATTATAATGACAGTTGGTTCTCATTGAAGACGATGATGCATATACGTCTTCAATGAAGACGGGTCGAATTCCCGCTCATAAGGGGACAAATGAAAGGACAAGTAAAAATTTGACCCGTATTTATTGAAGATGAATATGTGTCGTTTTGATCGTCCGTATTACTCCATTACTATTAAACAAAAAGTCATTAGAGACAACTAGACAAGTAGGATAAAGAAATGTGTTAAGAATAATTCAAAACGAATATGATGTTTGTGTGGGGTTCAGCTTTTAGCGCCCACCCACCAATTTGCTCCGTCAGTTAAGTTGACGACTTGACCAGACCCTATTTTGTTGTCGGCATTCTTTCGTCAACTCCAAACCAACAGTCTTATTGCAACTTTCTCGTTTTGGCTTTACGAGTCTTTCCTCAAGTAATTAATCTGTACGGACTTTTGAATCTTGTACACCATTTTGCTTAATTTCGCACATTTATTTTCTGTTTACAGAGTGTGTTCCTCTTGTACATTTATTTCCGATTTACAGAGAAAGAAAAAAGGAAATAGAAAAATAGAAACGTACAACTATAAACCACCAAAATCCCAACCCCCGACAACCCCTTCCCCACCACCCTCCAGAGTAGCCGACCACTCTTCCATAGTCCCACCCCACCGACCACCCCTTCTTACTACTATCCTCGCGCTTACAGTCTGCAACAAGCACCAAACTCGACGACACATGCTCGACACGAGATGGGCAGTCGGGCGGTCGTCGAGGTTGGGATATGTGTGGTTGGGGCTGGGGAATGGGTGGTCGGGGGATGGTAAGGAGTTGTAGGGTTTGTGTTTAATTTTTTTTATAATTCCTTTTATAAAAAGGGTAATAACGGAATAATAGTGGAAAATGTGTAATAAAAATGTGCTTGATCTAGCCATTGCATAATTTGTTTATGTATGTTATTTTTATTACTAATTAAGGAATATTCTTTGGACCAAGCAAGACCTTTTAGCCACTCGAGAATGACTGAATGAGGCGGGTGTGTCTATCACCTTGTTTTTCGTTAATATAAACTCGAACTAAAATTTAAGGTTACTAGTTGACTAAGATAAAGAGTGATAAAACGGTTACAAATTACATTTATCTATTGGGTTTCCATAACTGAACATTGATTCACACATTAACTTCACTTTTTTTTCCTCTATACACGATAATTATTATTTTGGATAACAAGTCGGATTTGAATGTATGGCTGTTTTTATTGTTACTTTGGTACTGTTTGGCTTTGGTTTTATAGTTTGAGTTAGTCTTGTGTAAGATGGTTTTATACTAACATAGTTGTATAACCTTGTTAAAAAGTAAAAGCGGCTAAAGATCTCGTTTTATGATAAATTTGTATAAAATTGTCTTACACAATTATTTGTGTTATTGTTGGAAGGTTGGAACATTATTGTTTTCATTCTTAGACAAATATATACTCAGTTTTAAACTCAAGAACTATATTTTAAACCTATATTTCAAACTGAAGAACTCTAAATTTCTTAGACAAATTCCTTATCTTTATTTAAATCAAAATAGGCCTTGTGAAGAGAGATCAACTCTTCTCAACTTAAGGGCACATACTAATTAATTACTTTGTCTCCTTTTGGTTACTATAAGACTATTTGTTCTCCCACATGAGTAGGTCAATTCGTTCGTTTTATAAGAGAATGTTTAAAAATAAAAAAAGTATCGTTTTGAGTTGCAATGAGACTTGTTTAATATTATGGTTCACCTAGAATTGGTAAATCCCCCAATCCAAGACCACCAATCTTCCCTCACTATTTCACAACACCTTCTTTGATTCTTTCGTCCTTATCCTCTCACCCCACAATTACCACCACCACCGCACTTAATACCCAGTCATAGAACCACCGCCAACATCCACCCCACCATTGTTACCGTCACTTCCCCAAACCACCTCAGCCCAGATTCAACTTCTACACTAACCACTATGGATGATATTTGGACGGGGTGATGGTGGATATAGGTCCCCCCCAGACTTGTATCCACCATGCAATTCTCATACCCATACTCGTCCAACTACCCATGGGGACAAGTTTTCATACCCACACGTGCCCCGCCAAATCTAGACATGTACCTGCTTCATTACCCTCCAGCACATTATGTCATAACTTATGTCGATACTTTTCAAAAATAAAATGTTGTTTAATCACTATGAATTTCCACAAAATTTCATTTTTATATTTCTAGTTTAAAATTTTCAATAAAAATTAATAAAGAACATTATAGAAAATTATAATAACATATATATTTTTTAATACTTGGTGGGTATGCAAATGCAGGTATTAGGTGGGTATGACGTAAAACCCACCCGCGCCACCACCCATGACTGGTGGAACTTTTGTACCCGTATTCGCCCCTTTACCCGCTAAAGCTATACCCATAAATGGAGCAAGTGTGGGGCGGTATCCGCTTATACCCGGCCCGCTGACATCCCTATTAACCACCACCATCCTCTACTGGCACAACACCCACATAATTTGATTAGGGAGAGACGATATACCGTTCCTAACTAGTAATTTGATGTCTAAATTTCATAAAAGTTTACAAGAATACAATTGTACGTAACATTTCTTTATAAAGTACTCCTATCAGATTAGATTCATTCCTTTATACACCGTATAATAAGTTTATCTTAATTTTACTTAAGAAATGTATTTATATAGACTTTTATTTTACAGTTTTGTTTTTAAAGATCAAATATGTTTCAAACTGATTCAAGATATTAAGTATTTAATTATGTTTATTTAGAAAATAAAGACCGGGCATCTGCAAGTCATAAGATTTGTTTCATTAAAAGAATCACATATTCTCATTTAATACGATCAATATCCGTCTTAAACTTAAGATGGGTCACAAATATACCAAATCACATGCCAAATTGCCTAGAAAATGTAAATATTTTTATCTTTATTAGTCTCATATAATGGTATTTGACTCATTTTAAGATTTAAGACGAATTATTCATCTTAAGTAAGACTTACCGTAAGAGAATCTCGTTTAGAATTTTCTTTTTAAAAATTGTACCCACGAACGAAGAAAGTTCACTAAAAGATGTTAGAAGTAGGTGAGAGTGTGACTTTATTATCAGATAGCTACCGATCATCATGCATCAAGTTGACAGGCAACCAATATCAAAGCTCACAAATGGGATTGGTCGTCACGGTACCCATGTGTCAGGGATCTTAGAACATCCGATAAAATTGGAACGATACAAAGAATAAAGTGCGATGCGCGGCGACTAGTTGTCGTTTGTCCTCTTAATCTTAACTTGTATTATCTTTTTTAAGGATAGTGCTATTGGGACATTTAAAGTTATATGCGCTCTTTCTACAACTTTTTATATCACACTCATTTGTTTATCTTTGTTTTTTTGTACAAAGATTAAAAAAGATGACGAAACATTTGTTATCATTGTTATTGGATGACAAGTTGAGCAATATTTATGAGGATAGTCAAATTATTTATCAAGAACATTATAAAATAAAAAGATAAACAAGTACGGAGTAATTGAGACACAAAAATGAAAGAGGTAAACAAATAATCAAGACAAAATAACTACTTGTATTTAATATGCTCTTCCATTCATCTTAGTTCTTGGTAGTAAATATATTTTTATCGGGAGTTTTCGAATAAAAGCTAAGTCACTAGTTGAACGAGAGAATAGTAAGTTAGTGATCCCCTAAATCCCATTTTTATTGTCTTCTTTTATTTTGGGAGGATTGAAGGGAAAATGGTGAATTAACAAATTTATCCCTTAAATAAAAGGAGAGTTGATGTCTCAATTTAATGGTGGTTATGGTAGTAGTTAGGGCATTAGTAATAGATGAACGCCTAAAGGTGTTTGTCACATGACACATCATCAAATTTTCAAACTTCTCCAATAACAAACTCATACTTCCTCAATTCCAATTATTTCTATATATTTGTTGAATATATTTGAGTTATATTTTAATCAAATGTAAATGATTGATTGCAATGGATGGTGTATATAACAATAGACTAACCTTTTTCAAGGTCCATATTATGGACCTTATTCAAATCAATTATCTTTTTTCTCATATATTGGGTACATTTTCAGAGACCAATACTTGTCAAGTCATATCACAAGTATGTATACTACTCCATATGTAACCATTTGTATATTTTTGTTTTTCAACAATAAGACCTATAAGGAGGTTCATTGACAAACCTCTAAAAGGTGAATGAACTCATTTGACATACTTTTTTTTACTAAATTTAGAATTGGGACAAACAATTAGGGATAAAATTTGAAAGAAAATGGGACAACAAAAGTGGAATGAAGAGACTTATTTATCGTGTTATACATGTAACTTTAGCCACTATGTCATGTACTATATATTTCGTCATATCCGTCTTTATCAATTTCAATGTAACATTAGAGGGCGTCATCACATCTTGGTTTTTACATACTCTGATATTCCCTCCGTTTAAATAGTTTATTTATGTTTGATTTAATTACTTTTTCACGAAAAATAAAAAAGGTAAATAAGTACTTTTTTTAATAGAGTTGTTGTTATTGTTGTTGTTGATGATGATAATGTAGTTGTTATTTTTCGTAAATTAGTGGCCCACTCATTTATGTATTATGTCGTATAAATCAATCATCAAGATGATTCATCATTATTACTGGAGCGGCAATTCTCCTAAATGACCGTGAGGATCTAATATAGGAGAAATCAGCCCAATTAATAAAATTTTAACTTACCATCAAAACAAAATATAGAAACAGTAAATTATCATTTTCCTTGTTTTCCATGCACTGAAAAAAAGAGTAAACCTCACCTCACCACCTTTACCTACAACGCTGTAAAAAAAACCCCTTTATCTACATCTTCATAATTCTCACATTCCTACACCGATCTACACCCCCTTGTAATACTGGCTACTGTCACCAAGAACCAAGTACAAATCTTACAATAATATAAAAAGGCATGTTGAGCCTCCATTGAAGTGATACGTGTCACGTCTCCACTTCTTGCCACGTGTCACCTCTATAATTAACAAAAAATAATAAAAAACCTACATAATTATTGTACTTTAATTTCATTTTCTCTTGCCTTTTTGTATACCTTGACACAATAAAAAAAAACTAAATGTTCAAATTAAATATCTCAATTGATTCCCATTATTACATCTTCATTACCAACTATTTGTAATCTTTCTATACAATAATATAAAAAGGCTACATTGAGTAGGTATAATTCCATGTTAAATTAAAAATAATCTATACAATATTATAAAAAGTCTAACTGAGCGTTGTGTTAAAGCCAAGTTGACGTGGCGTCATTGACATCTAACCAAACCTCCATATACTTACGTTAGTTTTGCACACTTTTCATCTCTGTCTGAGGCTCCCACTAACTGAAGACTTTTCACCTTTTTTTAACATTAAAATGACAATTATCGCAACATTAATAGATTATAACCCCTTTCATTTCGTGTAATTAATAATAACTACATTGAAGATAAAACGGTTAGCCTTATTATTTCTTGCCATTTAGATATTGCAAACACAATGAGAATTCTCAAATTTCTCATTTATAAAAACCCATTTTACATCAATTCCTTTCTAATTTTTTTGGCACTCTAAGCTTTGTATATCTCATCATCCTTTGATTTTCTATAGCTTCCCTTTTATTTCTATGTGATTTGATATGATCGAGATTTATAATATTCCCTAAAAGTTTGTTATTAATTATTGTGGTGTTGGTCTCTAAGCACTATTTTTATGATTTTATTACATATTTTCTAATCTTTTCCTTGTGTTTTCAGGGCTTCAATCTTTGATACATGGAGGGCAAGTATAAAAGTTGGATTGAATTTAAGGGATGAGAATTTATTTGGTAACTTATAGCATTTCGTAATAATTGTATGTATTGATTATGCTAACCAAAAGTGTTGTAACATTACTTTATTTTAATCACTTCCACCATTTTTGTTTTTGCTACATGCCTATTTTTGTTGAGACTTACGCATGAGAAAAGAAGTCCTTGTGAGTAATTGATTAACTTTTATAATTGAACCGTCATGTTATATTTAGAGAGCGATGTCATGACATATCGTAAGTTTGTCATCACTTTGAGCTTTATTTCTATATTCGTACAATTCTAACATATATAAACAATTCAAAGTTTTAATGTAGTTTGTACCAATAGTCCAATACAAGTGATTTTGGGGCTCTTCCTTGAATTAGATATGCTTGGAAACCTACATTCATAATCTGATAGAGCATGATTTTGGCCTCTTATAATCAGGACGATCATGGTAGTTTAAACTACACATTCGACAATATGTTATTTGTGTATTACCTCTCAATGCGAGTCTCGGTTATAAAATCAAATTGAGAATCATGACTAATAACTTTGAATTGCTTACAATTTTTAGACATCATTCTAACAGATTCATAATGTGGAGTCAAAAATAATGTTTCGCTTCGAAAATGGAACTTGGAAAAAGCATCTCACCCATTACTGTAGATGAAATCATGAAACCAAAAAATCAAAACAGAAACGTGCACCATAAACGAACCTGTGAATTTCACGGGCAATTAAACTAGTTTTGATTGAAAGACAAGATTTTGAGAGCATTTTTTGGCACTTCTAAAATGGAATATTCATGTGGTTGAGATTAAGAATTTTTTTTGGCATCTATTACATTTAGCTTGACAACTTTCTATGTTATGAGTCTTTCTTCAATTTTACATAGTACTTAGTAGTAGTTTACTTTCAAGGCTTAGTGTTTAACAACCTTATATTTAAAGTTAAAACTTACGATTTTAAGATCAATATCTGGAATCGGGTTCACACAAAGTAATTTTGTTAGGTGTGTTATCAAATGGTCCATTTACTTTGATGTCGTTTTTTGGTCGTGGTAAAGTGGTACACGTTTTGGTTGTGTCAGTTCCGTTGTGACATGGTCTATGTATGTTCTTATGTTGTTTGGTTGTTTTCATTCTGTTATACATGGATAATGTATATTTGATATGTTTTATGTTTGATAAATTATTTGTTTTGTATTTTCTTTACGTCATTATATTGTAATATGGTTAAGACTCTAGGGGCATTTGAGTCACTCCTTTCTCACTGTGATATTCGTGTTTTCATGAATAAACGAACGGGTGACAGGTCAGTGGTACATGTTGGACGTTACAAGATGAGTGGCTAGCGAGCGCTATCCGGACAGCGATTCACCCATTTGATTTTCTCTTTGGGTTGTATTGTTTGAAATACAGTGGTTCATTTTGAGGGATATGAGCTCTCTAGTATATTCGTGTTTGTATTATGTATATATTTTGTAAATATGTGATTTTGTTAAACATATTTAGGAAGGCATAAGATCTAGAGGACGTGACCTTGCGTAGGTAAAACCTCCAACCGTGACTCATTTCTATAAACCATTGTCTTATGTCGTATAATTGAACCCGAAACACCTTAGTTTCCTTCTTATTTATTGTAATAAGTTGTTAGTGTATTTAGTTATATGGTCTTTTGTGTACTTAAGTTTTTTTTGGAAGCCGTAAAATAAATCCTTATACAAGTGGCATTTGACTCATTTAGTCAAATACCCTTATTTTAATAAAAGCATACGTTAAATTGATGAAGTAAGTACATCCATAAGCAGAAGAGTGTTGATGAGGTACGGGTTGTACTGTTGAACTCGAACATTATCTTCTCTACTCTTTACATGACTTGTGACTTCTGAGAACCAATGAAACTCCTTGGCCACCGAGAAAGAATAAAGTGCACTTAGGCCACTAGGACATATAAATGAATGGCGGAATGTCGTCCAAAAAGGTCGGCCTCCAATCCAGAGGAATCTCCGACACCTTGAAACACGATCCCCGCGGGCAAGAACCTCATAGCCACGAAAAGCGAGTAAATAGATAGGTAGCGAAAATGAAGCCACTTTGCGCAACCTCCTAACCAACGCCATCTCAGAAGGCCAAACCAAGATGGGCACAACACACGCCGGATAATTCATTGTCATCACCCTTGTTATCAAGACTCCACGAAAGACGACCTTACGCCTAATACAATTTAAAAACACGATAATACAAACTACCGCCCCAATGTTTAAGGACATGACACCCTTAACCAACGAGGGGATATTATTAGGAAAACAGGAATACAAAAGAAAAGACTTGTCATCATTATCTTGATGTCGAAACCACCACAACTACCCCCACCAACATCACCATCCAGCCCAAACATTCCCACCCAAACCGAATAATGGCCAATGATAAACACCAACTCTAAGAAACCCAAAGCAATACTCAGGACAACGTTCACACCCAAGGTCGCACCTACTCCCAGAAAGCAACCCCACTCACAGGACCCACCCAAACCATCAACACCAATCAGTAAAACAACACACAAACCCAGCGACTCCGAACACCGCAAAGGCAGAGAAACTCAAAGACAAAGGAAGACCCATAAAAGAACCGCCAAGAAACAAAATTAAAAGACCCCAACTGTAACACCCTCATATACCAAGGTGCCTTACAAGACCCCCTTAGCACTCGCAAGTGCTAGCATCTCGATTACCCAAGGTAGTAAATATCATAAATAGCCATAAAAAGAACAAGTTCATTTAATCAAAGTTAAATATCAGTCCATGACTCAAACGGATGGCATACTATCCGACCAAAACACTAATCAATCAGTAGAATGTATAAAGAATACTAAACAAGTATCTAAGACTCCAATGTAACGCGGAAGCCAGACTTGATAAGTGATCCCATCCTCGATCCCGTCAATGCTCTAAGGATTACCTGTGATCACCTGCTCACCATCCCCCAATGGATCACCACAGTTTTGTAAACAGTAAATGTGTCTACCGATCAACGCACAAGATAAGCACAAGGGATAGAGAAACCTGAGGGCCACCGCAGCGGACACCTTAGTAGACTCGGGTTACCAACCTTCTGTAAAAAACCACATATTGACCATGGACCGCAGCCACATGCGTCAAAAGTCTCTCTCACCGCAGCGAGAGAACCCGGATCATTAATTTGCACATCCCCCACATGGCGGGATAGCCACGGGGGGAAACTCGGGGTGTGATTTGTCTCCCAACGGAATCACCAATCATAGTAACCATAGTAACCAAGTAACCATCGTCAACAACCCCAAACCCGAACTCCATCAACACCATCATCAATCACATAACAATAACAAATAACATCTTATAAACATCGATTAATAACGCAATACTAAGTAGGGAAACCCTACCTTATCAAAGATCCGTAAATAGTACTAATGGCTAGAAGCGTTCCATAACAAAGTCCCCTCCTAAAGCAATCAACAATCATATAATCAATACAAGTTCACTCCCTCTCCCCTAATTTAATTAAGACTACCACAATAACCACAATCGAAGCGTAAACATGTATACTTACCAAAGAAATCGATCAAGGCAATGAAAACAAGCAAATCCGGTACGAGACGATCAAAGCCTCTTGAGAAATTGGAGAGAGTTTGGAAAGCTAGGGTTTGTGATAATGAAAGCGTAAAAACAAATTATGAAATAATCCCTCATATGAAACCTTTAATCATCCGTGCGATCAAATCCGGAAAACCGTCGTACTCGGTCGAGTACAACCTGTACTTGGTCGAGTGCCAATGTCACTCAGTCGAGTACGCGAGATCCTAAGCACCCAAAAGTCACCAGCCAACTTTACTCAGTTGAGTAGCCTATAATCGGCCGAGTACACTATGTACGCGGTCGAGTAAGCCCTACTCGGCCGAGTCCTCCAGCACATAGAAATACAGAGTCTTACATCAACAACCCAAAACAAAGACAGACCCCTGCAAGCCATCCATGATCCGATATGTGGGGGGTGGGGAAGAGGAGAATCGTATTGCCTCCGTGCACATCCATACAAGGGAAGGACAAACCATAAAAGCATAAAAAAACCAACACCACATAAAAAGGATGAGACATATCGGAGAGGTGGGGGGAGGGGGTTACACCTCTCCGACATCATCCAGAAACGCACAAGACAATATCACCCTTCGAGGATGAGACCCAGGAGTGGTCAGAGCGTCGGCAAGGCGGAGAAGAAAGTAGAGGAGAACGAAGAGTGGAGCTTCGACGGACTTGCGAGAAAAAGACTGTGGAAGCGTGCTGCCAGACGCAACCAATAAGGGAGTTTGAAGAAAGTGTTGATCATGGTAGAGACGGGTCGCCGGAGATGGGCCATGGAATAGTCAAATCTCCGGAGAATGGGCTGGGAACACGAGGGGGAGGACGATGAGGGTGGGGAGGTGGCAGTGGAACAAGGGAGTTAGGGTTTTAGATTTATGGGATTTTGGTAGGATTTCCTCTCTCTAGAGGCAGAGAGAATAGTCAAAAGTCATTGAAGTTGTATTGTTGAGTATGCTTGCGTACTTTAGTTAGTTTTCTTTGTTTTAGCTACTTTTATTTCCTAGGTTAGTTTAAAGCTTGACATGAAACAAAGTAAAAAAACGTGATTTAGTAGAGACTTGAGACTTGGTTTAGGCAACCTATAAGCATCTCTCGTCATTCATGATCAACAACATACTTTCCTAACTAATGGCTTAAGTTGTATGGTTTATAAATATTATCTTGCTTAATTGATAAGAGTTTAATTTGTCAATACCGGTTGTGAAGTTATAGCTTAAAAAAATATTATTATTTATCCTCCCATAAAACTAATAAAATATAATGCATAGTCAAACTAATCAAACAATCTAAGACAATAAACTTATTAAATACTAAAGTTCAATTCAATTAAATAATATTAGTTTTCAAATATATTCCTAATTAATTTGGAGAAAAACGCTCATGGTCATCGAAGGCGTGTGACATAGTGGGGTGATTCAGTGATTGTAGGAGAGAGAGGGAGGGAGGGAGAAAGGGGGAAAGAGAGAGAGAGGTGAGACCGCATAAGTATAGGCGGCGAATGAGTAACTCGGGGTTTATGAGATACTAAGACAAGCGATTAAAACTTTTAGAAAGTTAAGAACACCTCATTGTCCATTTGGGCTTGGTGGGCTAAGACAAACATTGGGGTAGCATGAGGGCATTCTGAAAGGTCCGAGTTCTAATAAAGGGTGACCACTCTACTTTAAAGCGACCATGTGACATGGCGAAATTTAAACTTCCCAGACGCATACAAAATCGTCGTGGACTTAATAACAATAATTATTTTCAATCTGAACACAATTTAATAATTTTTTTAACATTTTGTAAACAAGTTCTATAAAAATGAGTACTTTTTTAGTGATCATTAAACGCAATGTTTCACAAAGGAACGTATTCCGTATAAAATTAGAAGTGACAATCCCGTACAAGTCGGGTTAGTAGAGCCAATTCTTAGCCTAGGTTAGCATCGGGTCCGGTCGTTTAGATATATCTGCCTAGCCGGGTCATGTTTTGGTTGGGTCGGGTCATTACCAGATCATTTATGGGATGACTAATTATAATAAGTTGCTGGGGTCTAGTCGGGTTTTGCTTGGGCTGGGTATGGGTTTGTTGGTTTTGTTCTTTAATTTATTCTCCAACCGACTTTTTCCCGATTATTTTGCTAGTTTTAGTTGAGCAATGCTTATTATTTCGAAAAAAAATTAAAGTAAGTTAACTTTAAATACTTTATAAAAGTCGTTCAGAATATTGGTTTATTTTGATCTTCAACGCCATGACTTTTCTTTTTATGACAGAGTTATATTTCTAGTTTTAATTTGGTTATTTTTCGAATTAGATCAACTTTCGAGATTAGCTTTCGTGTCAATTTTGGGTTATTTTACGGGTTCAATTAGGTCAAAGCACCTATCTAGTCTATTCAAATTACGAGTCTATCTCAACCGAGTTTGCTCGGGTTCAGGTCGGATCACTCTAGTCGAATCAGACTCGCCCCCTCTAATAATAATAGAGGTGTGATAAAAAATTTCATTTATGTAATTCAAACTTTATTCGAACATAAATCCCCTAACTTTGACTAACTGGAAACCAACTTTGTTAAAAAAATCCGATACTCTGAGTCTCAACTGCTATGGGTTCCGGTGAGTTTCTACATTCATACTTTTAATCATGAATTTTATGCTGCCACTTTATTTATTACTATCATTTTTTCTATTTTGTGTAATAATATACACAATTCATTGAATTTTTGATGGTTTATTGATGATGATGCAGATGCAGATATGGAAGATTACGGATTTGAATACTCAGATGATGATGCCGATGAACAAGATGTTGACATTGAGAATCAATACTACAATTCCAAAGGTCTCTTCTTTTGATTTCAAGTTTAATTCTTAATTACTTAAAGAACGCTTTTTAGGGTTTTATTAATTATTTAATCATGAATTTTATGCCGCTGTACTTCAATCATGTCGTTTCGATGCATTTCTAGAAGCCTTTTTGGTGGTAGGATTAGACTAATCTGTTCTTTAGGGTTTAAAGAATTGGGTTTTTAACAGATACAGAAGTTACTGCACCATGATATTGCTAGTATTAGTGTTATGCGATTCGCGAATTGTAGTTGGGTTCACTTCCGGCCCCTTTAGGTTGATTGAGGAAATAATTTTTCGATATAAGTTGGGTTATGGTAGAAAAGGGACTGAGGTAGCAGGAGCCCCCCCCCCCCCCCCCCAAGTTATGAAAAGTTCTGTTTCCCCCCTTAGTTTCTTGAGTGCATTACTAATTTTCCCGCTTGAATTTTGACCTATCGTTACCCATCCCCCCAAACGCGTGAATACACACTTAAATTCTTGCTCCGCCTTTGGTGGTGGTGAATCGTGCATCAGCAAGATAAACAGGAATGTTTTGTCTTCAGATTGAGGTTCCGTATTTCAAGTGGTCTGTGTCTGTTTGTTTGATGGAGGTACGATGTGTGTCTTCCTAGGTTCGTAGGTTACTTCAATTCAATGCCAGTTTTGCTTATCTCGGGTTTAACATATCAGTAACAGTGCTGTTTCCTTTGTTTGCATTCGGAAATGTGATTCTCTTCTAATTTCCCTAAAGATCTCTTCTTATTTGTAACTGACACTTATCAATGCGGGATTACCGTTCTAGTTTCGTGGTGAAAATTGTTAGTGCAACTAAACATTGCTTTATGTTTCTACACATTGTTCATTTATTGGTGTGTTTTCAATCTTTTATCACTGTGACAGAGGACCTATACAACAGGTCTTATATGGAGATCCATTTACCTATATTATAATTTCAATTGATTGGTTGTTAACTAGCATAAAAGGTACTCAATATATGTCTGTCTTCTGGCTCAAATGTGACACAGTCAGATGTACATGTTGGTACACTAATTTTAGTAACTCTGCCTGGATCTTGTGACAATCAATAATCTAACTTTTCGAAATGATGTCATTTGAAGTTGTCCTAGACATGTGTCAAACTCCCTGTCTTTTGATGTTTTTTGATTGCAACGGAACTGTTTTATACTGTTTTTGGGCTACTATCAGCGTGTGAATCGCGTCGGACCCCGGTAGTTTCTTTTTGCTTCTTTAATGGCTTAAATGGCAAGTGATTTCACGCATGTCCCCTTTTCTCTTGTTTAAAGGAACTTGAGCTTCTAAATTGTGTTAGCTAGGGCTCCTCGTCCATTTCAGAGCCTGTTACGTGCTTTTATGGATTTTAATTTCTGAGGCTTGATGCCTGCCTTTATGTTGTTTCCAGGATTGGTTGAAACTGATCCCGAAGGTGCACTTGCTGGCTTCGCTGAGGTAATTAGCATGGAGCCAGAAAAGGCTGACTGGTGAGCTATAAACCTCTTATGTTACTTCAGAAGTGCATGTCAAATATCCTATTGAAGTAAAACTTGACTCGGGTGCTCAGTCTCTACTGAGTTAATTTAGATGTGTCACGGAGAAGTAACACTCTGAATTTAGGAGTGGTCCTGAAAGAAAGTTAGCGTGTTAGAATGTTTTGTATGTATGGATAGGACATTAAAGTTTAACTTGGTGAATCACTTGTTTCCCCCTTGACTGTTATGGGCTATCTAGAAGTTAGTTTTTTCTTCCAAGCTTCTTGCAAGTTCTGAAGGGTTCTGGATTGTTAAGAAAACAGATTTTCATATTCTTAGTGGTTCATAATTAATTTTGCAATATTTTTTAGGGGATTCAAAGCATTGAAGCAAACAGTGAAGCTATATTACAAGCTAGGAAAGTATAAAGAGATGATGGAAGCATATAGGGAGATGTTAACGTACATAAAATCTGCGGTGACTAGAAATTATAGTGAGAAGTGTATCAACAACATCATGGATTTTGTTTCTGGGTCAGCAAGCCACAACTTTGATCTCCTTCAAGAGTTCTACCAGACGACTTTGAGAGCGCTTGAAGAGGCCAAGAATGAGGTTAGGAGTACAAGATAATGATATTCTGCTTGTTCTAGGCATTGGTGTATTGCGAGTATTTCCTGATCACTGACTTGTTCTATTGATTTTCAGAGACTTTGGTTTAAAACTAATCTAAAACTTTGCAAGATTTGGTTCGACATGGGAGAGTATGGGCGAATGAACAAGGTATTTTGATTTTTTCTTGTTCTTTTTGAGCAGGATGAATGTGTAGGCTTTGTTTTTGACCTTTTCTTTTTGTTTAAATCTTTGGAAGATCTTGAAAGAACTCCACAAATCATGTCAAAAAGAAGATGGCACTGATGATCAGAAAAAAGGAACCCAGCTGTTGGAAGTTTATGCAATAGAGATTCAAATGTATACTGAGACCAAGAACAACAAGAAACTCAAGGTAGAACATCTATGAGGACTATGAATTTATGTTGTCTTTGGTTCTTTCTTTGCATTGTACTTGTAGGCGTTGTAATGACTTAAAGCATGAGATTTTGGGAGGCTGTCATCATCTTTAGCTTATCATAGTATCCAGAATGTTATGGTGAGAAAAAGCTCCGTGAAATAGAAAGGAAATGGAGTCTCGTGTCACTTTAGTCTCGCCACAGCTACCGAAGAGTGCTTACTTGTATTGTGAAGCAAACAGCAGGTTATATGATATCAACATTTTTATTCGGACATTGGCTTAAAACTTAAAAGGCTAGTCATTAATAGGTACAGTAGAAAGTAAATGAAGTATGTTTATAATGAAGAATATGATAACAAAATAAACGAAGGCATAACTTTCACCTCTAGGATCTATGGACAATATTGTCTCCCTTGTAGATCTTGATAATTGCTTGTTGTTTGAACTACACAATATGATTACTCTCTGTGTGCACTTGACTTCTGCTAACTTTTGTTTTAGTAATTGCAGAATTGTTAATGCTATAATGTTTTGTTGACTAATATGATTCATATTCTGAAATGTGACTATTACGATACAATATTATCTTGATCTACGTGAATTTGTGATCTTTGGTATTCTGTATAAGGCGTTCTGTGCTGAAATCTTGAGTATGCTGGACTTTTCCATTCTTCAGTAATTAACTATGACCTTTCTCCTGTGACTTAAGTTGTCAAATTCTTGAGTTTCTCGGACCTTCTGCTGAATCATTGTGTATCAAATTGTAGCAACTGTACCAGAAGGCTCTCACTGTGAAGTCAGCTATACCACATCCAAGGATAATGGGAATAATTCATGAATGTGGTGGGAAAATGCACATGGCTGAACGTCAGTGGGCAGAAGCAGCTACTGATTTTTTCGAGGCATTTAAGAATTATGATGAAGCTGGGAACCTAAGGCGAATCCAGTGTCTGAAGTATGTAACAAAGTCGTCTCTAACGTTCTATATGTTACTTTGACTTTTCAGTTTTGGGGCAGTACGCGTTTGTGGCATGACACCCATGGATAAGGCTTGTCACTTGCATATCTGACAATTTCCCTAGCGGAGACATAACGACAGTCGTACATGCCAAAAGTAAAGGGATGGCTATATGAAATATATAGTTTTTATTTTGACAATTTTACGCCTCATTTCTCAAAAATCACTCCATTTCCCTTTAGAACCCCCCTCTTTTTCTTTTAAGAATAATTTTCTGTTTTGAAGACGTGTCCCATATTTGCAGCCTTATTTTAGGATAATTTTTGCCTCAAACTATGAGTCATCGAAAAACTGACACTTGGATATGTACCTGTTTCCAATACTCATACCCAAGTCTGAGTCATAAAAAAAGTGACCTTTATGGCTATTAGTGGCGCTTCGCGAAGTTTTTTGTGGAACTGATATTTGTCAAAAAAAATTCAACCACTTTACCTACCTTCTGTGTTCTTTTGTTGGTCCATAAAAAATGACCTTTTCTGGGATTTAGTGCTGTTTTATGCGGTTTCTTGTGGATACTATGTTTGATCAGTTTTTTTTTAAACTAAACGATTTGGAGGCTATGATCTTATGAAAAAAAATATCGAAAAGAGAAGAAACTTCTTGCATATAGTGCATGTTAGATTCCTTTAGTTGTTTTTCATTGCTTTCTAAGACAATTTACTGGGCATGAGTAATACTAATGGAGTTCCGATGATCTGCTGTCATGCTATTGGCCTCACAAATTGTAGAAATTGGGGAAACTTTGTTCATAAATGCATTATGCCTTTGGGAATGGCTTCTAGCTTGATCAACACACTTTTGAAAAGATAGCAAGTTAGCAACATATGCTGTGTTGTTTTGACAGTTGTTTACACTTTAGGAGCGTTTATGCCAGTTATACGCTCGAGCCAAATAGAGTGACATAGACGATGCCTGTCAGCACGCTGTTACGTTTTTTCCATGTGCTTCTGTTAATTTTATCTTAGTGTTTTGAACATCATGCCAAACTATGGTCTTCAAGGATAGGGTACCATTTCGAAAGTGTAAATGGAAGCTAGGTTTCAAAGATTGCAAACTGAAAGGTTTTTTTGTAATGTAACTAGATACAATATTACTCTTGTAACAGGTGACGGGGTTGTAGCTTTTATAAGTGCCTACCTACATACAATTAAGTGGGGTTGAATGTATTAGACATGGATTTTGGGAGATTCGTTAGTGGTAATGTAATGGGGTTCTTTTGCTTGTGTTTTTGCCATATATGTTAGCTTTCAGAGCATTCATGGAGTTTCTGGTATTTGGAGGAGAAATGAGGAAGGAAATGATATCCTGGGAATTTGTATCTGACATATTACATGGTTTTAACGAAACGTTGGCTTAAGAAAAGAAACCCTCGCCTCATGACATAGTGGAATGAAGGTGTCGCGAGTACAACAACTCAACATAAATTTTTGGTTATTGATTCTCAAGGTAGGAAACGCTAAGGAGAAATCAGATGTACATCATAAAGTTAGTTGCGGAAGCTTCATATGGAGAACTAGCAGTATGGTATGGTTATGATGACCACTAGTGGACTGTGGACAAAATGGTGGTTGATCGTGTAGTATGGGAATGAATATGGATTTGACAGTGCATTACATTTAGGAAGTGACACAATAGGTCCTAGGGGGATGTAAAAGAAGCATGATGATTCATGTTCTTAGCATTTTATCATTTTATATTTTGATTTCTCTCTTTTATTTCCTCCCATTTTGGCTTTTTTCATTTTGTCCCATCACATTGACGGGTCCATATGATTCATGTTAGCAAACCCTACATCTCTGAGACCAAGTTTTTATAGTTTATTTTTTCTTTTAAAAAATGCAAACTACTAGTTCCTATAAATGAAAGTATTACTTAGCAATATTCTTAATTGTGAACTCAAAGAACAAATTTGTTTACATTGAACCTTCGATGATTTGTCGTTGCCATGTAGTGATGTTATGCCACTTTCTTGCTTAACATTGTCATTTTTTCTTTTTCTTTATCTCAGATACTTGGTTCTTGCTAATATGTTAATGGAATCAGAGGTCAACCCATTTGATGGGCAGGAGGCAAAACCGTATGTTGTTTTCTCTTTTCCCTTTAAGCCGGCGTGGTAATTTCTGAGCTCTAAGATTCATGTTTACTGACTTGAATGTTTAATGCAGGTATAAGAATGATCCTGAAATTTTGGCGATGACCAATTTGATAGCAGCATATCAGCGAAATGAGATTCTTGAATTTGAGAAGATTCTAAAGGTCTGGAAGATTGGCCATCTCTTTCTTAGCACTAGTGCTTTCTATATGTATTATATCCTACTATTCAAGTTCTCTTACAAAGTGCTGATGTGCTGTCTCAGAGTAACAGAAGAACAATTATGGATGATCCCTTCATCCGAAATTACATTGAAGACCTATTGAAAAACATCAGAACGCAAGTGTTGCTCAAGTTGATTAAACCGTACACTAGAATCAGAATACCTTTCATATCCAAGGTAAAATAAACATTCCTAGACCATATTTTATTCATAAATGCTTGTGAGAAACGGTCTCTCATTAAGTTATTGAGAGACCATTTTTTTCTTTGCCCTTTATGTGGCTTTCGTGAATCTTTTATTGTCGATCCTGACCCAAAGTAGACGTTTTTATTTAATACCTATTTTCATGAACTTATTGTTCATTTGTACCCATTTTATCTGTGATAGTTTTCTTACAAGTAAACCATTTTATATCATTTGTACCCATTGTTTTTACTTAATGATTTTGGTACAATTTTTTACTATAAATTGTATAATGATTGTACAATAAGTTATTGTGAGACTGTCTCTGGGAGATTTGCTCATTATTATTCATATAATGGCTGTGTTTTACCCAGGTGCTTGTGTGTATTGTTTATTTGTTGGTCAAGTCTTTGCACGATCATTTCTTACTTCATTTCTTGCACATTTCACAACTTGGTGAAGAACTAGAGATATTTGAAGTTGTGTCCTTGTACCAAGGATATATTTTGAACTCTTTGTATTGGTTTTTTTTTTTTCTGTTTTATTGGGTGGCTATTGGAACTGTGGTATTAAATTACGTGCAGTTTGAGACTTGTTCTCAGAATTGGTATTTTTTTGATGGTTTCGGAAACCTGGAATTTTTTTTAAAGTAGGTCTTATACGATTCCGCAGTTGTAATTTAATACCATGATTTGAACCTTCATAAAATTTTGGTGGTAGGTTTTGCATATATTGATAAACTCCTGAATCCTGATCCTTGTGGATGAAAATATATTGGACTGCCAGTTCTTTCCTGGTAGTAGCCATAGTGTTCTAATTTCATATTTAATGGCGTACAGGAGCTTAATGTGCCAGAGCAAGATGTTGAGCAGTTATTGGTGTCGCTAATATTGGACAACCGAGTACAGGGACACATTGATCAAGTCAATAGATTACTGGAGCGTAGTGACCGGTAAATAGTACTACTACTGCTAGTGCTTTAATCACACTGTTGTATGATCGTTGCATACCTGATTGGCTTAACATATATTACAGGTCAAAGGGAATGAAGAAGTATACAGCTATTGACAAATGGAACACACAACTCAAGTCATTATATCAAACGGTTAACAACCGGGTTGGTTGAGAATTGAGATTGGACTTGGTATATGCTTACCTGTGATTTAGTTTGTGTTGGGTTTCCATACAAAGGTTGCAATAGCCTCTGTGAACTTATGTGGCCTTTCCAGTGAAGTGACGTGAATTTGAGCATCAACTGTATCACTAAGACAAACACACTACAAATTGCAAATTCCCTTGACGGGTGGTTTTTTTGGTCTACTATTCTGGAATCGACATTGGTCCATGGAAATGCAAGTTGCTTGTTTTCTCGTTTATTAATCATGCGTGCAATTTTTGATGTTTTTTTGGTTTGAAAAACACGATCGTGTTTTCAAATGCCCAGGGTGATTGGATCGTTTTTAAACTTCTAGGGTGATTTTAGGAGCTTCAATGCCTCTAGTGGAATGCGCTAGGCGCCAATTAAAATTTCCCGTCAATTGTTGTGAGAGTATTATGAAATGTTCAACTCGTTCTGTAAACTGGTTAGCAGCATAGTAATTAATGGGTCACAATACCATTTTCTCGATGGAATGCGTAGTTACAGAACCGTTTGTCAACTAGTCACCAACTCGTTGTGTAAACTGGGTGAGTTGAAGTGGTTGCCATAGAACCCTGTAGACATATTGCTGTTCTAAATACCCTGTAGGCCTCAACCGACAAGGCGACAGCTGAACTAGTTCTAAATACTATGTTTTACCTCAAACACACCTATGTTTTTCACGGGTAAAATAACTAGTTCTAAATACTTAGAATTAATGTTGGGTGATAGATAGATGACATCCCCTTTTTAAGAACCTACTAGTTTTGTTACCCATGCAATGTGGGTAGGTGTAGGTTTTCTTATTAAAAATTTAGTCGTTTATCTTAATTTTTAAAAGTAAACACTAATAGTTATTTTGAGGTTAAATATAAACAAATTTTAGAACAAATCATGATATAGTAGTACGGAGTATAAGACAATTACGTATGTGTTTTGAAGTATAAACAATTTGAATTATGAAAAAAAAGAAAGAAAAAGAAATTACCCTAATATGATAGTTATCCAAAATCTGTTTTACAAACTTTACAACTTATTGACAATTAACACAAAATTCATTTTTTTTGTCTTTATCTACTAATAAAACAATACATCAATAAACTTTTCAGTTTACCTTAAGTTTATTCCTTTATAATTTTTACCTCAGTCTTTTTTTTTTTCGATTGTCTTTCCTTTTCAACATGCTTACGTGATGCTTTTACCTTATCTACGATTCGACTTTCACATGCCTTTGATGACGAGGTATAGTTGATACATATAGATAATTTAAATAAAAACAAGTGAAAAGTATAGATTTACATATAAAGCAAACGATTCATAAAAACAAATAACGTAACAAATTAAAATAGTCTTTATCAGGCGACGACAACAACAACAATTTAAATAAGGGCTATTAATTGCAATTTTACATACCATACATCCATACTCACCATAATCAGTACAATATTTAACTATGAAATATAGTGTATAATTTGAAAATTCATGAGCAATAGATATTAAATGGATGATTGGAATAAAAATTATTATAGGTTTTATAGCCATTACATAACCATTGATTCACATCTTTTAACTTATTTTCACGTATTTTGTGAGTCATGAGTATTAACGTATTATTGAATAAGACAATTGATTAGCGAGGAGTTCAAGAGGTAAATTGAATATGAAAAGTAATTACTTAAAATCGTTGGTGTTTAATTGCTTTATTTAGATGCGTCAATAGTTTTTCATATAAATAATAAATAATAGGCTTTTGTATACTACCGAATTCGTTATATAACAATTGACATGTAACATTATTTCACCCGTTTATCTTAACTTTTAATAATAGAGTTGACAAATAATAACACGATTCAAAACACGATACAAACGTGACACGAAAATACTGGTTTGAGTTGAGGCTTAACAACCATTTATGTTAGTGGTTTGACACGAGCATGACAAAATATATAATTGGGTTGACTTGGATTGAACTCTCTAACATGATCTTGACACGAATGACCTATTTACTAAATTAATCCTAATTTTTTTCATCTTTTGTCACATAAATATATTTACACTTTATAAATACGGAATTACTTTTTCACATACGAATTTTACTCTTTCACACACATTTTTTCATAAACTTTCCATATCATACCCTTTATTAAACATAATCCCTCTTTTTCTTAAACACAATCAAATCAACTCATATATACATTTAGCCTAAAGTTGAATCTAATAAACTTGAACAATGGATTATAATTCTCCAATTAATGAATGTAATTTTTTGTTTAACAATTATTAATACGTTTTCTTGAAATTATTAGGTTTATTAATTAGTAAAATTAATATAATTAGCAATTATTATTTATTTGGGCTTGTGGGTGTGCGGCTATGCGCGATGGTTAGGGGACTGGTGCGTGACAGTGGAGCGATGAGGGTAGCTGTGACGATGGAGCGGTGAGGATGTTCGTGACGAATGTTTTGAATAGCGGGGTGCGATAGGTCGACTAGAGTTTGTCTAGTTGGTGGTGGTGTTAAGTGACGGTGGTTGGGGGATGTCGGCCGGAGCAATGAGGGGTTTGTTGGTTGTTAGCGGGGACTGTGAGTCTGTCATGGTGTTAGTTTCACTTTAGGTGCCCAAGGTTTGGTTAGTTTGACTTTAGGTGCCCAATGTTTGAACTAATACAATTACAATTTTGGGTAATTTTACTTAAAATAATATTTTTTTATTAACCTAATAAGTAAGGTAGAATATTAAAATATCTCAATAGTCTTGATAATTAGCGTGTTATAATTATTAAGTATAGATAATATTTTAACAAATGATTTTTATTTTCTCCGAAAAATATATTTACATTATTATATTTTGCTTAATATATTAACTAGTATAGAACCCGCGCGAATGCGCGGTTTTTTAAATAGTGATATTAAAGAATTTAATAATTATATATCTGGTATAATAGTATTTAATTCCCTTTGAGATGTAATTATAAAATTTAGTAATAACAATGTCTTGCATTAAGAGATAAAAAAAAAGGATAAGGCTCAACACTTTTATTCCGTCATATAAGATTGCCGCTTTTACTGAAACTATTTGTTACCTGTTTTTTTAATATGTTATTAAATCATTATATAAATTAAAGAAGTAACATAAACGTTAAGTAATGACCTTAATAAGAGCATCTTTAATGGTGAACCATTTTTATTTGTAGCTTGACTTGCCACATATATATTTCTAGCAATATTGCTTTTAAGCTACATACCCCAACAATGGTGAGCTACATATTTCTCGTAGCTTGAATTGGCCCACTGTACATAATCAACCAATAAAAAGCAAGCTAATTAAAATCAAGCATGTAGCATGTAGCTTGGTAGAGCAGGTGTAGCTTTCAAGCAGGTTGTATTTTTCTGTCTCCAATGGTGAGCAGCCTACTTGAAAATTATACAAAACTGCAAGGAGGTCCCTGTATATAACCATTAGAGATGCTCTAAGACAACCAGATAAGATATGTGTTGTAATAAATGTACTTATGTATATGTTAAATTAAAAAATTAACCAAAATTGAATGTTTATATAGCATGGAGAAGAGACAGATAATAAGCTAAAGTGTAAGAAAATATATATTATATGTAAAATTATCGTTTTAGATATAAAAATAATCTATGAATACTCTCAACTTGTAGTATCTTTGTATAATAAGACAGAATTTTTGAATTAATTAGAAAATGTTTCCTAGAATAGTATTCGTGACTATCACATTTATTTTTAAAATAAAAGTAGTAAAATATTTCAATTATATCATATGTGGGATTTCACTTTAAGAGATTTGGCCCATTACTAACTAACATATTAGAAGCTATAAGTATAAAGCTGATGTAGTGAAAATAGTTGTGTAAGAAGAGTGTCGATCTCAGGGACGGTTGGTGTCTAGAAGTGATCTAAAAGTTGGCTAGAGTCTCATGCAAGTCACAAAGTAATTTGGGTTTGGATTTGTTGGCTACACTAATTAACAACAATTAAAAGCAATTAAAAACAACAAAAAGGAATCTAAGACTATAAAGGTTGGATTTTTATCAAATAAGAGGGAAGACTAGGGTGAGTGGGTTCATACGGGTAGTAAAGTCGAGTGAAAGGGTCGGGTCTAATAGTTGAAATGTCATCTAATCTAGGAAGGTGAATTGAGGCTTTCGTTCTTACAATTCCTCCTCAAACCGACTCTAACTAGCTATCGCGTCACTAGATACGGCTTGTCAAACTAGCGGTTCTACGAAAAACCACGACTTTCGATCTTATGGTATTCGAAACAAACGAAAGAATCATGCAACTAGAGTAGACATTTCATCAAACATGTTATAAGCATAGCATGGAGATAAGACAATAATCAACTATTAACCCGAACAAGAACACATCAACTCATACTAGAACCCATAATCCCCCACATAACCCTAACAAGATTTCTACTCACTCATATTCGAAGGAAATTCAACATTAACTAAGGATTTCATAAGGAAATTAACAACCATAAACATTTTCTAATTAGCAATGAGTAAATAACAAGAATTGAAATGAAAGCTTAATTAAAGACAAGATTAAGTAGAGGAATTATACCAACTTGGAAAAAGATGAGAACTTTGATATCAATACCAAGATTTTGTCACAAATCTTTGAATATAACCCAAGTTCATACACTAAACCAAATCGAAATCACTAATTAACCGACTAATTTGCTTAATTAAGGAAGATTAATACAAAATTAAATACTAATTATATGAAAGTTTCAGATCTAGGGTTTCGTGAAGCTTCATGGACTGGCAAAGTCACGACCGTGAAATGGGTTTCACGGTCGTGAAACACGTCTCACGACCGTGAAACTCCAAGTCACGGTCGTGAAGGAATTGGCAGAGCAAGGTCATGTTTCACGGACAAGTCACGACCGTGAAGTGCATTTCACGACCGTGACTGAGGTTTCACGACCGTGAAATGGGTTTCACGGCCGTGAGACCAAATCCACGAAAATCCTTCTTTTTGGTAAAGCATCTCACGACCGTGAGATGCATTTCACGACCGTGAGATGCTTATTCCCCTTCTTCCTTCGCTTGACTTTGTTGTTTCCTTCTCGGTTTCGCTTGCCTTGACTCGGGAGGGCTTTGGCGCGTCGAGTAAGGCCCCCAAGGGTATGTGGGGCCCCCAAGGTATGTCGAGGGTCCTCCGAATGATTCACCTTCTTCTTTGTTGATCAAAAGTAGGTAGAAATCGCCTCAATTGACGGTTTACCTACAAAAACACGATAAAAGCAAGAAATATGCTAGAAGAAGGTAAAACACGTAGAAACGCTCCTAGGGAGCGTTAAAGGCAAACAAAACGAGATGAAAAGGGGTGAAAATGTGGGGTGAAATGACACTATATCAAAAGCCCAACCCAACTATAAATTTTATGTTTTAGGCGGGAAAATTAGAGCTTGACTTAATCTTTTAGTAGTAGGGGGATTCGTTAAGGTGTTCAATTTTTTTTTTTGGAAAAAAATTGACATAATTGTTTTGAATATTTTAATGACTAGTCATGATATTATCTATAAATGATTTTGCTGCCGAGTCTATAAATTGAACTGTATCCCCATATTTTAGTTTGAGACAGTTGAACCGTAAAAATATAATATATTACACACAAAAATGATATACTCCCTCCAATTCAATCCAAACTAATCACTCACTTTTTTAAGTCAAACTTGTTAAATATTGACCTCGATTATATTAAGTCAATTTTTCGAAATTTGTATATATAATTGATATTTTTACGTTCATTATAGAGGTGATCATGGGCCGGGTCAGGTCAGGTTTGGTCGGGCCGTCGCATAAAATTAAGCCCAACAGTGCGGGTCGGGTTGGGTCGGGCCATATGTGTGGGCCAATTTTATTGGCCCAAGCCCGGCCCATGCGGGCTTAAAGCGGGCTTCGGGCCAATTCGGGCTTATAAAATTCATTATTCAAATGACTTTAGAAATCTCATTATATAACTAGATGCTCTGTCATAAAAAAATTTAATACTAAATTATGTGATTTGATGAGTATTGTCAATGTAAGCAGTAGGAACGTAGCTTAACAAATGCATTAGTGAAACATGTACGTAGTATTGTTACGATAAGTTTTCAACAAATGAACGTAACGTAACATGAAAAACTAGTGAAATGTGCATGTATAATACTATTTAGAAAATACTAATTCAAACAAATACTCACATTTTTTCCCTTGTCTCAAGAAATTATTTATTTGAAATTAGAGATGAGAAGAAGACAAAAGGGACAGACCTATGATTAATTAAGTGCACAATTTTCAGCATTACAAAACTCCTAATGTACTTCCGACCTTTAGTATTATGCTCATTATGGTGTTGTGCAGTTCTACTGTGAATTGATATTTGTTCTTTAGGCTCAAATTTTAGGTTTGTCATAATAATACAGGTAAATAGATTACTACTCCTCCGTAGATGCCAGTTGGTTTATTAAATCTATTAAATATTGAATATGTTCGGGTCGGGCCGGGCCAAAATTCGGGCCTCGAGGTCGGCCTAAACCCGACCCAATTATTTGATTCGGGCCATGGGCTTTTCGGGCCAAAATTCAAGGCCCAAGCCCGATGAAAAATCGGACTGGGCCGGGTCGGGCTAGCGGGCCTGGGCCATTTGATCAGCTCTAGTTCATTATAAGAAAAGGTTTCGGAAAATTATAATTTCGACCCAAAAAAATAATATAAAAATGAAGAAAAACGTGGTCAAAGTGTCGTCTCGTAGACCGCATAAAGTTAAATGAGTAGTTTGGATTGGATTGGAAGGAGTATAATATTGTGTCGTTTATCTAAGTGATAATCTATTTTTTATCCATTCTAATTTTAAGACATATCTCCATGTTTTAATTTAACAGAGAATGACCGTAAAATTGGAATTTTTAGTTAGTTGTAGACTTGTAGAGGTTATAATTAAATAACATGGTATCGCTTGTGCTTAACAGTTTCTCGGCTCCACCAATCTTTAGTGTCACAAGAGTGCACAAACTTGATTGCTACAAGTTGTATGGAATTGCCAATTAAAAATATTTGCATTGAAATTTTGTGTTGCAAGCCTAATTCGCAAACCAAAAAGTTAAAAAAACAACATACAACACAGAATAAGGTAATTTTCTTACCTTATAAAAAAAAAACACATAATTCGGTAAAGATAGATGATAACCTCACAAAGTTGTCGCAAACACGTTAAATTTCAACACACATTTTTTTGACTCCATCATTGTGTAGATCGAGTAATCTCATTTTTTAACCGGCGACGTTAAATAAGACTTTGAATTAAATTACCCGACCTTAAAATCGGAAGTGCCACGAATAATTAGGTTATTAAAATATTAGTATAACATTACTAATTAGGTTATTAAAAAAATATTATTTTAAGTAAAAATAGTCAAATAGTCAAAATAGTATTAGTTCAAACCTTTGGCACCTAAAGGCTAAAGTGAAACTAACCAAATCTTAGGCACCAAAATTGAAAATAACCAAACTTTGGGTACCCAAATTGAAACTACAATCGAATCCGAGGTACCCAAATTGAGATTGTGCAAACTTTAAGCACCCATATTGACATTAGGTCAAACCTCAGACACCCATATTGATAATTTTCCTTATATAAACCTACTTGACACGATATCACGTTTCGCGTATGCTCTGGGTTTATAATAATTATTACTCGTCATAAATAAAAGGAAAAAAAGAGCCAAGAATTGTACAAATACTGAATTATTCTTGACAAATACTTCTTAGAACATAAATCCCTAATTTTCTCATTCTCGAATTACAACTTTGATTAAAAAAAATCCAATACCATGGGTTCCGGTGTGTTTCAACATACCTTTGATGATTTAATTTATTTATAATTCTACTTCCAGTTTATAATTTAATTTGTTCATAATTTTTTAGCAATTATCATGTTTTTTTTATGATTAAATCGTTTATACAATGTTGATACCGCAGATGCAGATATGGAAGATTACGGATTTGAGTACTCTGATGATGATGCTGATGAACAAGATGTTGACATTGAGAATCAATACTATAATTCCAAAGGTTGCTTCTTTTGATTTTAGTTTTAATTTTTTTTAATTTTATTTAGTTCTTAATTACTTGAATGTCTTTTATGGTTTTAATTATCTGCTATAATTTGATGCTGTTGTACTTTAAACATTCATATTGCGTTTCGAGAAGCGATTTTAGTCGTAGTTTTTAAGTTATCTGTTCTGTAGGGTTCAAAAAATTGGTCTTTATGTTGACAGAAGTTACTACACCATATAATATTGTATTGCCTAGTGACGGTGTTATGCGATTCGTTTTACCAATTGTTGCTGGTTACACTTTGGGGTACCTGTTTATGTTGTTTGAGGAAAGCAAATTTCAATATTAAGCGGTGAACTGTAGCGGACCGAGGGGGACTTGCAGGGGATGCCGTCTTTACCACTAGCTAGAAAAATTCAATTTTTTCCCTAGTTACTATAGTGCATTACTAATTTTTTCCTAGAATCTGGAGTTAGGTTTACCTCAACATTAAAAAATTCTTGCTCCGCATTGGTGGTGGTGAATCTTCTGTGTTGGCAGGATAAGCAGGAATGTATTTTACTTTTGTTATGTAGACTGATACTCCGTATTTCTAGAGGCCTATGTTTGTTTGTTGGGTGGAGGTACTCCGTGTGCCTTCGTAGTTCTTTAATACATAATTACATCAATGTGATTCTGGTTTCACTTGTTACTTCTAACATATAATCTCTTTCTTTTGTCCGAGTTCTGAAATTTGAATACTCTTCTTATCCCCCAAACGATCTCATTCTATTTTTAGTAGACACTTATTAGTGCAAAAATTACTGTTGAAGTTAATGTTGTAAAAATCAACAGTATGAGAAAACGTGCCCTTTGATTTCTACACATTGTTCATTATTAGTGTGTTTTCATTTTTGAGCTTTCTAGCAGAGGATGTATAGTATAGGTATTGTTTCATTTGATTGGTTGCTATAATAGGCATAAAATATGCTAAAAATATGTCTGTCTTCAGGCTCAAATGTGAGACATTAAATGCGGGGACACCAATTTTAGTTACTCTGTCTGTTGGATCGTGTGAGTTGTGACAATCAATAATTGTGCATTTGAAGTTGTCATAGAAATGTTTTTATCCCGCTGTCTTTTGGTATCTTTCGATTGGAACTATTTTGTCCTTTTTTGGGCTACTACCAGCATGCGGATTGCATTGGACCCTGGTAGTTTCTTTTTGCCTTTTTAATGGCTGTAGTAGCACGTGCTTTCACGCATGCCCTCTTTAGTTTTAAAAATTCTTCGACATTGTGTTAGCTAGGGCTCCTCGTGCATCTTGGAGTTTGATAAGTGCGTTGTGGATTATAATTTGCAAGGCTGATGCCTGACTTTATGCCTCTTGTTTCAGGATTGGTTGAAACTGATCCCAAAGGTGCACTTGCTGGCTTTGCCGAGGTAGTTAGCATGGAACCAGAGAAGGCTGATTGGTGAGTTATTAAAGAGCATATGCTATTTAAAAATTGCATGTTAAATATGTCATGGATCTACTTGTATGGAAAGTGGATCTGGCTCAAAGCATCTATTGATTTAAATTAGACATGTCAAGGAAAAGTAATAGTGCTACGATCGTATCTAGAAGGTGGTTGCTGAATGGATGTTAATAGTTATTCTATGGGTGGCAGCACAATTGACATTTTGAACGAAGTAGTGGGCAGTAGTGCTGTGCATGAATGAATATAACCTAAAAGTTTAACTGGGTTGATCACTTGTTTAAAATCTTATTGATACGTATATAGTACGATCTAAAAGTTATTTTTTATTCCAGTTTTCCAGGCTTCTAGCTTGTTATAGAGGGTTTTGGGTTTTTGAGCTTACATATGTAAGAATTATTTGTATGCTACCGCAATGCCACATCACTTTTATTACCCTCTCACAAAATAATAAGATACCCGTAAAAAAGGTGGAAAGTTATATATAATGAGACTACCTAAAATACTGGACCTTAATTGGTTGGTTACAACTTACAACACAACACATCAGATATGTTACTGAACCACATAATTTTTGTCTGACATATTATCATACTGCTATTGGTTCGTAATTAAATTTGTAATGTTTTACTTATCGACACTCATATTTTAGGGGATTTAAAGCATTGAAGCAAACTGTGAAGCTGTATTACAAGTTAGGAAAGTATAAAGAGATGATGGAAGCATACAGAGAGATGTTAACTTACATAAAATCTGCAGTAACTAGAAATTATAGTGAGAAGTGTATCAACAGCATTATGGATTTTGTTTCTGGTTCAGCAAGCCATAATTTCGATCTCCTGCAAGAGTTCTACCAGACGACCCTGAGAGCTCTTGAAGAGGCCAAGAATGAGGTTAGGAGTACAAGATATTGTTCTAGGCCTTGGTGTATTGTGAGTATTTCCTGTTCACTGACTTGTTTTATTGATTCTCAGAGACTTTGGTTTAAAACTAATCTAAAGCTTTGCAAGATTTGGTTCGACATGGGAGAGTATGGGAGAATGAACAAGGTATTTTGATTATTTCTTGTTCTTTTTGGGCAGTATGAATGCGTAGACTTTGCTTTTAACCTTTGTTTTGTTTAAATCTTTGGAAGATCTTGAAGGAACTCCACAAATCATGTCAAAAGGAAGATGGTACTGATGATCAGAAAAAAGGAACCCAGCTGTTGGAAGTATATGCAATAGAGATTCAAATGTATACTGAGACAAAGAACAATAAGAAACTCAAGGTTGACCATCTTTGACTTAATTTTGTCTTTTGGTTCGTTGTTTGTATGTACTTGTAGGCGTTGTAGGCTTTTAGCTAGCTTCTGTAGTGACTACAGGTTATGGAAGGCTGTCATTATCTTTCGCTTGTCATAGTCTTTTCAGAATGTTTTGGGGAAAAAATGCTCGGCAAAGTAGAAAAGAAAATATGGAAATGTGTGCTTGTATTGTGAAGCAATCAGTGCGTGCTTGCATGTGAAGCAATCATTGCTGTGTGAAGTTGTCTTATCAAGCTGTCAACAGGTTATATGATGTGGATATTTTGACTCATCCATTGGGGTTAAACTTGAAAGGCTGGTAATGAGAAGTTAGAAAGTAACTGCATTATGTGTATCATGAAGAGTATTATGATAAAATAAACTAAGGCATAACGTGCGCTACTAGAATTGTAAACGATATTGTCTTGATCGTGCATCTTGATTATTGCTTCTTATCTGAAGAACTTCACAATATGATTACCCTCAATTATGCTCTTAACTTCTGCTAACTTTTGAGTTTTTTTCCGACTGTAAACGCATTAGTGTGTTGTTGACTAATATGATTTATTTTCTGAAATGTGAGTAAAACGATACACTATGATCTTTATATCTGTGAATATGTGCTCTTCGGCGTGTTGTATAAAGCGTACCATGATGAACTCTCAAGTATTCTTGCTTTTTCCATTCGTACTTTTTCTTAATTTATTTCAGAACTTGGTATAGCACTTCACTTCAGCAATCAACTATGGCCTTTCTCCTGTAACTTAAGTCGTGAAATTCATGAGTTTCTGACACTATCTCCTGAATATTGTGTATTGAATTGCAGCAATTGTACCAGAAGGCTCTCACCGTAAAGTCAGCTATACCACATCCGAGGATAATGGGAATAATTCACGAATGTGGTGGGAAAATGCACATGGCAGAACGTCAGTGGGCAGAAGCAGCCACTGATTTTTTTGAGGCCTTTAAGAACTATGATGAAGCTGGGAACCTAAGGAGGATCCAGTGTCTGAAGTATGTACCAAATTCATCCTTAACGTTTTATATGTTACTTCAACATTTCAGTTTTGTGGCCATACCTGTGTTATTGAATGGATAGGGAATGCATTTTTGCTTGTTGCGTGCCAATCTGACATTCTTGTAGCGAAGACACCATTACTGTCATGCATTGCAAAAGTAAATGAAGGGATAGGTGTATGAAGTGTATAGTATGGTTTTTAACGATTATATACCTTATGTCTATCGTTTTTCCATTTCACTTTTTTGTTTCCATATTTTTTCGGTCTTGTCGATGTGCCGTCATAATCCTATCCTCATTATAGGACAAGGCAGACTCTGTGTCTCCTAATTTAAGTCAGGGGGACTCCGATGAACAGAGGAACATAGGCGATGCCTTTCAGCACACTCTTGCATTTTCTTCTTGTTCTTCTCCTAATGTTTCTTAATCGTTTTTAACATCATGCCAAAATATGGTTTTTAAGGATATGGTATCGTTTAGAAAGTGAAACAGAAAGCAATACAACAATGACATCAGAACCTTAATCCCAAAATGATTTGGGGTCGGCAGACATGAAACAGAGAGCGATGTTTCAAAGAATTCAAACTGGAAGGCCGTGCTAAAAGCGACTAGACACAATATTACATTTGTAATAAAGGGCGAGGTTGTAGCTCTTATAAGTGCCTATCCAATTCTTCCATTGTGTGGGAATTCAGAATTCATATGAAGTTTCCATGCGTACATTTTCCCAATTTCTCGCAGCCAAACAACCTCCTTAGTCACAATTGCTACGATTCCCATTTGATGAAATTTGTCGAGGCAACCAACCAACCACTATTTTTTTTTGAGGGGGTGGTTTCGAATAATGCAAACGAACAGTTTTTAGAAATAGAATTACCTAGCAATATTCTTAAATGTTGAAGCCAAATAACAAATTTGTGTACATTGAACCTTTGATTTTTTTTCTTTGGCTTCTGATATGCCTCTTTCTTGCCTAACATTGTCATACTTTTCTTTATCTCAGATATTTGGTTCTTGCTAACATGTTAATGGAATCCGGGGTCAACCCATTTGATGGGCAGGAGGCAAAGCCGTATGTTGTTTTGTCTTTTCCCTCAGGTTGTGGCATTGTGATTTGTGAGCTCTATGATTTGTGCTTGCTGACTTGCAGCTTTTTTACAGATTTAAGAACGATCCTGAGATTTTGGCAATGACAAATTTGATAGCTGCTTATCAGCGAAATGAAATTCTTGAGTTTGAGAAGATTCTGAAGGTCTGGGTGATTAGCCATCCCTTTCTTAGCACTATTAGGTTCTGTATATATTACGTTGCTATTATAGTTCTCTTACGAAGCACTGATGTTGATGATTCAGAGTAACAGAAGAACAATTATGGATGATCCCTTCATCCGAAATTACATTGAAGACCTCTTGAAAAACATCAGAACTCAAGTGTTGCTCAAGTTGATTAAACCCTACACGAGAATCAGAATACCTTTTATATCCAAGGTAAAATAAGCATTCCCGATGCCATATTTGTATTCATAACGGCTGTGTTTTTCCCAATTGCTTCATTTCTGTTGCTTGTGTTTAGTATTCTTATGTTCATATGCTTTCCGTGGTATTACGAATGATGTGATCATATTTGATGGCGTACAGGAGCTTAATGTGCCAGAGCAAGATGTTGAGCAGTTATTGGTGTCGCTAATATTGGACAACAGAGTACAAGGGTACATTGATCAAGTCAACAGGTTACTGGAGCGTAGCGACCGGTAAATATTACTATTATTATTACTATTGGTTATTTGGAGATGAACCACACTGTTATATTATCCTTGCATACCTGACTGCCTTAATTATATATCACAGGTCGAAGGGAATGAAGAAGTATACAGCTATTGACAAATGGAACACACAACTCAAGTCATTATATGAAACCGTTAACATTCGGGTTGCTTGAAAATTGAGATCTAGGACTTGATATGCTTGTTTAGTTTGTGTAAGGTCTCATTCTCATACAAAGGTTGCCGTAGTTTAGGTGTAATTTTGTTTGGCTATTTTCAGTCAAGTTACATGTGAATTTGAGCACCAACGGTATCACACACTGATATTCCCTTGGTAGGTTTTATCTGCGGATTGCTCTTCTAGGTTAATTTTTGGGGCTATGATTTTGGAAGTAGTATCAGTTCGATTTGGTGGAAGTACTAGTCGCATGGTTTTGCTAGTTTTTGCTTGTGTAAAGTTCCCAAATGTGCAACCAAGTTGTCAGCAAATTGGGTGAGTTGATGCAGTTCTTTTTTCTAACCGTGTTTGCATTGTCAGAATTCTCGGCAGAAAGAAAAATTAGCATGAACTAGTTATACTTGACAAGCTTCATATCAAGTGATTGGGCTGGATTGGATTTTATGAGATCCGAACCTGGTCCACTTATTTATTGGATCATTGATTCATATTCATACTCAATCATATACGGAGTATGAAGCTTTACCATCGATGTTGATCCAATATATCCTATTTGTAATTTAAATGGTGAATAAAAGAATTCACTCATTACTACAGAGTAGTTTATAATTCTAGGAGTTAAAATGAATTCTCTCTTTTTCATGGGGCGTGCCTAGCCTTAATAAAAAAAACTTAGGTATGTGAAAAAATAAAAAATAGAAAGAAAACTAGGCAAGAATTTGGCAGCCAGTCGTTTTATTCTGCATACGAAGAGATGTCCACGTGTGAGAAGGGATTGGGTGAAGATCTAGCTTACGCAGGACAGCTGTCACATATGAGCGTCCCGTGTTGATTAACACGAAAATCTTACTAATTATGAAACCAATAAGTTATTTTCAGCAATTGTCATTGGTTTAGAGATTAAGAAATTGGTCAATTTGTCAATTGGGTTTCCAATCTTGTAGTATGTGTTCTACAATATAAAACATGAGTGAAACTTAGTTCTGCCTACTAAAAAATTATCTTATGTATTGACACATTGAAGGTACATGTGCAAACAAAGGCAAAGTGTTTAACAATAATTCTGACCAAGGTCAGATCCGGGTATTAGTGAATCGGTGTTTGTTTTTGGTTTGAGTTTTCCTTTTTAATAACGTTCGTGTATACATTTACAAAATTGTTATATCCCGCCCCTATATTACTCATCCCGCCCCCTAATTTCATTTCACTTTACAATTTTGCCCTTCTCACTAAAACATCTTTCTAAAATTTATTTTTTCCGTTAATTCGAAAATGAGTGACGGTAATGAATTTTTCGATTATCTTTATAATTCGTACAATAATTATGATAACGAACCTCGATTTGCAAACGATTGGAACGCGCAACGGGATAACATTTCGATTTACGAATTTCCGTCACATCATTCCCAATTCGTTTCTTTTTCCGAGTTTGCCCTTCTCTCTATATCGTCTTTCTAAATTTATTTTTTATCGGTAAATCGAAAATGAGTGACGGTGATCTATTTTACAATTATTTTTTTTAATTCGTACAATAGTAAACGACACCAATTTCAAACAATTAGAATGTCGGACAACATTAACGTTTTAACGAACAATATTATTGTTTTAACGTTAGCTTTTATATATATTATTTAACGATAATTAATTTCAACAATTAGCAATCATTTAAATTTTTACAAAAAAATGCCGATTAAAAACTGGAAAACTTCAATTGGCCATAACTTTGCGCTCGGGTGTCCGTTTTCGATGAATTTTTTTTTTCAAATCGCTTATCTCGACGAGGCGAACGCAATGGTAAAAAAAATTGTTTTCAATGGCCCATTCGTGTGAAACACACGAATTGGCCTGGGCCGATTCATGTGGTTTACACGAATGGGCCTAGGCCAGTTCGTGCAACTCACACGAGCTGGCCTAGGCCCATTCGTGTAAACCACATGAATCGGCCCAGGCCAATTCGTGTATTCTACACGAATGGGCCATTGAAAACAATTTTTTTTTTTTTTTTTTTTTTTTACCATTGCATTCGTCTCGTTGAGATAGGCGATTTGAAAAAAAAAATCATCGAAAACGGACGCCCGAGCGCAAAGTTATGGCCGTTTGAAGTTTTTCCGTATTTAATCGGTATTTTTTTGATAGAAAGTCAAATGATTGTTATTAGTTAGCGTTTTTTTATATTAATTATCGTTAAATAATATACAAAAATTAACGTTAAAACGATAATATTGTTCGTTAACACGTTAAATGTTTAATATTTCAATTGTTTTGAAATTAACGTTAAGTGGTTTTATTTTTGAATCGGTTTTAAAATACGAATTTTAATTTAAAATAATAAAGGGGAAAGAACAAAAGTTGTTGGCTCAAATAACAAAGGGCAAGAAAGTAATTCTAGGGGGCGGGATGAGTAAAATGGGGGGCGGGATATAGCAAACCCCAACATCTAAATAGTGAATTCAATATGTAATTTTAAAATTGGTTACATCATATTTGTTTTACTAATCATTGAATATGTACTTTTAAATTTGGTTACATTAGATTTGTTTTACTAATCATTGAATATTCAATTTCACCCATGCCCGACCCAAACTTGACTAGAGTTGCTAGACTGGTATTTGACCCAACCTGAAAAAACCTGACCTGAACCACTCGAGCCGAAACTACCCGACCCAAAACTACTCGACCTAAAAGTGACCCAATTTAATTAAGCCATAGTGACCCAAACTTGCTAATTTGAAGTCGCATTTAATACTATTACAATAATTTAACCCATGCCAATAGCCTTAAAACAAATATATACAATAACATAAAAATGTTATCTTGAACATTATAGTGCATCATGTGGCAAAACTAGGATCTCTTAGAAGCCGACTAAAATTAAACTAATTTGAACTAAAATAACTATTGACCCAAACATGACCTGACCCACTTAATCCGAAAAGACATGAAATTTGAGAGCGCCCGAGTACCCGACCCGAACTAACCTGATAACGTGACAAATTTGAGTTGACCTGAACTGGACTAACCCGATCCCGACTCGACTAACTTCTCTGTTAGATCTAGGTGGGATGTGGTCGGTATGCGAGGTTGGAAGAGAGGGAAAAAAAATTAAAATATTAAAAAAAATGAAAAGTTTTTAATTTGGGGGCCCATATTTTGAATTTTATTTGCTCGGCTTCTGCTTAAAACAAAGAACTCTAAAGTCTAAACTTGATTTGCTCTGCTTCTAGACATCCTCTAGTACTGCAGCAACCTTTCACGAGAGATTATAACCGATGATCTGATAGTACATGTAATTCTAAATCACAAACCATTATCGTACGGATTTTCGACATCCCTAACAAATTTACAATGGTGACGTTAAAAGCAATTTTTTCTCTCAAGAAAATAAGATTGATTTGTTGTTAAACCAGAAAGGAAAGGCAAAAGAGAGCCATAAGCCATTTCAGACGTCTAAACTTTGCTTCAGATTTCCGAAGAAATCCCACATCAGAGTTGTGTACGTCTGTGTGGAGTATTCCCACAAGTACTATAGCTTTAATGGGCCAAAATTTCCCTTATGAATGATGAATGAATGAATGAAATGCATGAATGAATGAATGAAATGCAATCTTTAAAATAAATGGAATTCCGATTTTCAGGTGTGCATCTGGCACTGGACACCCAACCCTTCAGGCTTGAGCACACTCCATTACTAATTAAAAGGGCTCAGAATCAGTACTAAGTTTTCTGGTGCCTAGATATCAACTTATCATACATGCAATAATCGACTTTGAATTGAGTAAGTTATTTGTTACCATGAAAATCGAACAAAGAACTTCCCCGAATCCAAGGTCAATGGCAAAAAGATACAGATCCCGCCAAACAATTAAAATGAGGAGTGATAGCAATTCAAGATGGAAGCAAAACTGAAACATTCACTAATTCCAGAATCATAGTATAGCGTTCAACGCTCTCAGCAAAACATCAACAAGGAAATCATTGCGGTTCTTATTACGACATGGAAACAAGGTCCATCTCCACTTTCTACCTTCAAAACCTCAACTTCCTTCAGTAAACTTAGTAGGGCTCAACAGGTACACGGAAGTTAGCTCCAGCATAAATAGCTTCCGCACCGAGCTCCTCTTCAATACGCAAGAGCTGCACATCATAAACACAGGTATCACACTCTCACTCTCGATAATTGTACACTACTGTCACTAGCAAAATATGGAGCCAAATTTTAAAGAATATGGAGTTTTCTAGACTTAAGTGTGTCATTTATCCCTTCAAATTTGAGGTCTTCAAACAAAAAAAGGGTCAACAAAAAAAAAGTTAGAAAACAACACATGTTTACGACAATATGTGGAGTACTAAGACCTCAATGAATTGAAGATAGCTCGCTCACCTAAAGTGAACTAGGCCTACTATGGAGTATGATGTAGTAGTATAGACGATGGAGCAGTTTATTGTATTTTATTGTATTGGTCTAGTACACATCGGCCAAACATCGTGTATCGGTCAAATATTAGCCTATCTATGAGAAGTATCGGCCTAAGATCGCGTCTATCGGTCAAATATAAGCCTATCAGGTTGCTATGGAAGGTATCGGCCTGTGTTTTATACAATGATGGGATGATAAGAATATAGAACACAGTCATTTGCACGATAAAAAGCCAGGTTATGACACTAAAGCTGACCTGGTTGTATTTGGCTAGACGCTCAGATCTGCAAGGAGCTCCGGTCTTGATTTGGCCCTGTTCAGGTACAAATGGTTAAATAACACACGTAAAAAAGAAAATAAAAACTACAGTACAGATGGCAGAATAGATAACTACCGTGGAGAGACCCACAGAAAGGTCAGCAATAAAGGTGTCCTCGGTTTCACCACTGCAATAAATAGTCATGAAGCACTAAATTAGCTCCTTTAAAGACAACCAAACTAACAGTTTGTCTTAACACTCAAGGTTGATTGTCAAACCTGCGATGACTAGCCATCACACCCCATCCAGCCTTCTTGGACATCTTCACAGCTTCAATACTTTCGGTCACAGATCCAATTTGGTTAACCTTGAGAAGAAGTGCATTGCAAGACTTTTCACTGATGGCCTTGCCAACCCTCTGCAACGATTAAATAAGTTATTGCTGTTATATTCAATTATTACTTATCCACAATATTCCACGTGAATATTGGCTTGCTTACCTTGGGGTTGGTGACCAAGAGATCATCTCCAACAATCTGTACTTTGTCTCCGATTTCTGCAGTCATCTTAGCATAATGCTCCCAGTCATCCTGGTCAAAAGGATCTTCAATTGACACAATGGGGTACTCGGCCACAAATGACTTGTACAGATCCTTAAGGGCATCACCAGAGATCCTTTGTGATCCATCATTGTTCTGCAAACAGTAAGTAAATTCCATGAAAACCACGAGAAAACAAAATATGGCCATCATACAATTTTTTTAAACCAACTTTGAAAGGCAGCTCAATTAGTCAAACATACGTCTTCCTTGAAGTTTAAGTCATAAGTCTTGTCTTCCTTGTAGAATTCAGAAGCCGCGACATCCATCCCAATAACCACCTGAGTAGAACGTATAAAAATCGATCATGCCATCCAATTTCTGGAGTCAGATTTGACATTACTACCACTAGTAAGAATTTTTACCTTGCCAGTGTATCCGGCCTTCTCAATGGCAGTCTTGAGCAACTCAAGACCTTCCTTGTTCTCCTGAAATGTCAAAGAATAAACATCAATACAGAAACACAAAACAAGATCACAAACAAAGGCATAAATGACAACGAAGGTAGTTGTCAAACCTGGATGTTAGGAGCAAAGCCACCCTCATCACCAACATTGGTTGCATCTTGGCCATACTTCTTCTTGATCACACTCTGAAATTCGCAGCATAACCCACAAAACCGTTGATGACACAGCAAAACAAACACACATTGAATTACTTGTATCGAGTGATAGTGGAATGCGCCTCATTATTAACAACGCTGAGTGATCATAAAGATAGCATCCTATAGAAAGTGAATTTACAAGGACAATGCACAATAGTATGTATCGTGTTCATCCTTAAGGTGTTTAAAATTCATCACTCGCTAATCTTGAAAGCTAGCCAAACCACGTGAAATGGAATCATAAGCTTTTTTAACAGAACTCTTAGCAAATGTATACAGTGATTATGAGAATAAATGCATGGATTAGAAAGAGACGTAAACTCAAAACTACCTTCAAATGGTGGTATACTGCCCATTTTCATTGCTTCCTTGAATGAAGAAGCTCCAATAGGAAGAATCATGAACTCCTGCATGGCAAGCTTGTTGCCGGCATGAGATCCACCATTGATGACATTAAAAGCTGGGACTGGCAAGACCATCTTCTTGTTACCAGCGAGTTCAGCAATGTGCTGTATCAAAATGAAACAAGACATAATTTACTCAGATGAACACGAGAAACAAGTAAAGCAGCCTCACAGAGCAGAAAAGCTTACGTACCTTGTACAATGGAATTTTCTTGACTTGGGCTCCAGCTTTGCAGACAGCAAGAGAAACAGCCAAGATGGCGTTTGCTCCCAACTGCGGATAAAAGTAACATTTTCGAAGTAGTGAGAAAATAAAACCGGCAACCAAATCATACAGTAGGCCTAAGTGGAGCAAATAGATACAATCATGAACACAGTATTTACATTCTGCTTGCACCAACCCCACTCGTTGACAGTTCCATCGAGTTGTTGAACCATGAAGTTGTCGATTTCAGTCTGCTGGGTTGGGTCCTGTGGAGAGTAATACAAAAGGATATTATAAATCAAACAAACAAACAAACATCAAAGATGCAACAGAACCATAAAGAATAATTTGCATACAAAAAAGATTAAGCCATATGAGAGATCAAAGGATCAAAGAAGATAAGTAATCTTTCGAAATGCTGAACTGTTGATCTCAATTATCAGAGAGTCAAATAAAGAACTGAAAAGCACATACCTTGCCAACCAACGCAGGGCCAATAATTTCATTTACATTCTTGACAGCCTACAAAACCCAAACCAAACACAGTAAGCAGAAACAACTCCATTAACGGACAAAATGCAAAATACTAGTGAAAAGAAAACCAAAACTTACCTTAAGAACACCTTTACCCATGAAGTCGGAACCTCCGTCCCTGAGCTCAAGAGCTTCATAGACTCCTAATATCACAATATCACAGAATTATCTTTAAGAATGACTTTGTTTACAAAGAACAGAAAATCGACTTTTAACTACTTCAACCAGGGAAACTCACCAGTGGATGCACCACTAGGAACAGCTGCTCTAGCGTAAGTTCCATCGTCTAGATGAACATCAGCCTAAGATAATTAAGCAAAACTTCACATTTAATAACAGCTCATTTAATAGCTTATCAGTATCTCTTATAGGCTATAACAAAACGAATATATGAAAGTATACACTTATAATTTACGACAACAAAGCGATCCTTGAAGAATTTGTTGACCGTTGATGTAATGAATGGAGAATGGAGAATAGAATAAAAATTACATATGAAAGCATC
>JAIUZE010003264.1:0-35451 GCA_022085475.1 Heliosperma pusillum | reverse complement strand
TCGACATTTCGTGGCTGGGAGAACTTGGAGTTACTCCCCACTGACTGTGGCTTCCGTGTTTATATTTAATGCGGTTGGCAGGTTTGTGATGCATACCTTGGGTACATTGACGAGCTAGCGAGCGAAGTATTTACCTTGGACCTATATTCGGTTCTTAGGATTGTATATTATTAATACACTCTTTTATTTCCGTATTTATTAGGGAGATATGTCTCCCGTTTTAGATACTTCTTATGTATAATATTATTTCCTTTTTGTTATGAACCTTTTTCTTTAAGACACCTTTGTTATGATGAATATATTTTATGGTAGGTTCCGGTTTTAAAATTTACCGATTTTCACTAAAGTGAACCTATTAAAACGTATTCTCATCTTTTATTTATTTAAATTACTTGTTTATCTTTCCGCAAATTTGAGGGTGTCACATTGTTAAATACGGAGTATTTTTTGTTTTGTGCATGAAGATTTTACTATAATAACAATAATAACAATAATAACACCACAATCATTTTTACTTAAGTCATTCAAATATAAACTAGTTATATTAGCATCTTATTATATTATTATTATTTACTCTCTAATAACGTGAGTGACATTAGTAAAAACGACTGTATCATTATCAGTTATCACCGTACTTTATCTAGTTTCAAAATTCTGAGAATGAGTTGAAACTCCAAGCAAAGTTTATCCCTGTCTTCATCCAAGGAGCACGTAGAAATGTTTCCTGACTTGAACATGTTGTGGAGGCATCTGCAATATTAAAATATCAATTTATTCGTCTATTTCCTCTATGTTTAAAGGTCTCGATAACGTCGACTTGAGCTTATCGTCGTACTAATTACCGAAGTAAATATTTACCACAATGACGCAATATATTTCACCTGGTATGTTGAGCTCTTCGTGTCCTTGCGAGTTGCTAATGCGTTTTTTCTTTTCGAGTTTGTTTTCGTTAAAACGGATGTATTCGTTGTAATATTAAAACTGGTCAAATATCACCCCACATAAGCATATTAGTCAAAAGATTTTACTTTTCTCTAAACATTTTGGTTTTGTCTTACATTCCTTAACTTGATGATATTTTGGCTATTTTTTCATTTGGATAGGGAGCCCGCTTATCAAGCTCAAGGAGAAGGAAGTAACGTCTGTACTAAAAGTAGGTCCAATACCGAGTCAAATTACTCAAAATCCAAGTGATGATGGCAAACGAATCGTGTGGGACGAAAAAGGCCGAACTAAGGTCGCTCAAATGTTCGTGTCATATGGCAAAGACTACATCAACTCCATTGCTTTTCAATACATTGAAGATGGCAAGTTGGTGATTTCGCCTCCTTTTGGTTCCCCTAACCTCGACGGTTCCAACTTTGTCGCGGTATTTCTCCCACTTTTCTTGTGTCCAATTTCCTGTAGTTTCCCGTAGTTTAATAAAAGTTTCACTTTCAAGAAAAGAAAATGAACAAAAAGGGTAATGAGGTTATTCACCGAATCACCGAGATAGAGAAAGTGTTTCCTAAGCTTCCTATTATCAAAATAAAATTTGCACATTTTATTATTGAGTAAGGGAGAAAATATAACGGAAAGCAAAGCATCGGTTTATCGCCTTTAACTTAGAAATCATACCACATTTACCATTTAAAGTGTTTCGTCTGTTTGGAAATACATTTCAGTTTTTACTATTTAAGATGTGTTATTGTGCAATTTCACTTCTTATATCATTCAAACTTTTTCTTGAAATATACAAGAAAAACTGGAATTCCATGGTCCCTTGTTATAGTTTTTCAAATCTAATATTGCAGCTAATGTTTGCTGATGCTACAAACGAGTATATAACGAGGTTAAGCGGTTCACATGGTAGCAAGGACTACAAAATTGGCCAAGGCGTGACGTCTTTGACAATTGAAACGAATGTAGCAACTTACGGCCCATTTGGAACTTCCGGGTCAAACGACCCGAAATTCAACATGAGTTTTGGACCTGAAAATCAATTCGGTGGATTCCATGGGACTTCTTCTCCAGAGATTCTTACTTCTATTGGAGTTTACGTTAAGCCCGTTGATGATTTGGCCACCTTGTCCAAAAAAACCGATCTTCATGTTGAATGATGAGTTTAATCGTAAATATTATGAGACCGTCTTATTCCAAGACCAGTCCAATACTCCTTTAAAGTACTCCGTACTGTGTATTTAGTACTCTCGTACAAGAAACTTTCAAAACTTTACGATTGTTCTTTTTAAAACATTTGATGTGTTAAATAATGGACATTGTGGATGATTGAACTCGACGTCATATCATTTTTCGATGTCATAGTACCCCCATTGCGTTCAAGGTCTATAGTCTACAGAGAAAGGCTCACGATAACTGCTCCAACTCACTAAGTTCCACATATTTGAGTTTATATCAATTATCAATACTGAGCATTTCTTGAGGAAATGACGTATTAAATCAATCAAAATACGAATTCTTGAAGTTTGATGCTGCAACTAATAAAGTCAGAGACGAGATCTTACTACAAAGACTTGAACTAATGAATCCACTTTATGTGTTTCAAATGAATTGCTTCAAGAACTCGGTTGCCACAAGCCTACCCCGGGTGTTCACTGATAGTTTCAAGTCACCGATCTCTTTATCGATGTCCTGTAATGAATCAAACAAGTTATCGGAAGTAAGAGGATCGTAAATGCACATATTTATACAACATTACCCCGGTGCCTCAATGGCTCCCGCAAATTGCGGGGTAGGGGGGTGTCAGATGTACACAACCTTACCCTCGTGTTAGCAACACAAAGAGGCTATTTCCGAATGACCCAAGATGAAAATTGCGCAGAGAACTACAACATCAAGTTACAAACGGTACATACAATATCAAATTACATAATGTGAGTAAATTTGACGATAAAAAGGAGGAAGAATCCATACCTCCATAAACTGGATTATAAAATCTATTAGTCTTTGTTTTTGCATCTCTTCACAGTGGAAGTTGGTGATGAGAAAGCTGATGTCATAACCCTGTCAAGAGAAATGGCAGAACACATTATATCGCGTCATGTTTCAAGATCGCAAATAGTCTTTCCATATTGTTTTTAGTTCACTTAAATGGTCTAAACAACATCAATTTTGACCCATATATATAGTCACTATATACAATCGTTGCACCTTTTAAAAAAGGCGTATATGAAAAAAATTGGTTGATGAATCAAACTTGATAGATCTTGCATTATATCTCTAGTGGCTCTCTAATTATAAGTTAATTGACGAAACTGACGATGGTTCACCATCAACGTCTAATGAGGACATTGCTTTTCCGCTACTGCTGAGGCACGGAAATCCTTCACTGATTGGCAAGGGCTATATTTATTAGTATCCAGGAACACTGATTCCAGTAGAGCATGACCACAGATACTTATATGAGCACATTATAAGTCTTTTAAGTACATTTGTGATTACCTGCACAGGTTTTCGCCTTAGAACCTGGAATGCTTCAGCCCTCATTGACAGAAATCTGAGGAACTTCTTGGTTAATATATTCTCAAGTTCATCTGCTTGTTTTACCTGTAAACATGAATACCGTGAAGGACAAAAATTACATAAACTTTGAGACTAACACGTATAACTTGAAGTAAAACTGATTACCTTGAGGCTAATCCGCAAGGAATTTATCGATGTTTCTATCAAGCACTTCTCAGCCTCATTTCGACAAATCAAAATCTGCAAATAATATATAAAGGGCTTGATAATTTTAAAGAATGCATCGAAGATTGCTCAATCATTCAATGAATCATGCTGTCATGAGTGTCATCTGCTCAATCTAGAAAACCACGACGCAAAATAGATGGAAAAAAAAGCTACACAACCATTTTCATGATTGAAGAAGGATGACTAAGTACACTAAGAAATGAGTAAGAAATATCTTGTGATTATTTTGCAGACTTCATTCTGCAGCGGTGTTCTTATTTAATGCTAACATTACTACATTAGCATGGCAAGGACGAATCGACACAAAATACCACGGAACACAGAATTACAAAGGAAAAGAAAAACTAAATATACCAAGTTACCAATTGACATAGGTTTTGAAACCGTAGCTGCAGAGCCCTATTGTTTGTAAGTTGTGCAATTGATGGACAGTGCCTTGAAAAGCTCGTATGGCATCTTTTCACGTCTGTAGGAGGGTTTTTACTTTTTTGAATGATGTGGACTGGGGAGTCATAAACACCCAGCATTTACATCCAGATTTGACAAGTTATGTTACTCGATAAGTTATCAAAAACACATCTAAAATTTCATTGGGGTGTAAAAATAGAGTGATCTCCGAAATTAATAACCGTCAAAATTAGCATTGAGCATGTCACAAAGCATAGAAATTCAACTTTGATGCACAAAGAATAGTTCACTTTTCTAGAGGCTGTAATTTGGAAAGCAAAAAAGGATCATCTCCAAGAGACTATAATCTAGTGACATACATACGCTTGTTCAGGAAGATAGGGTCTACTGGATAAGAAAAGCATCTACTTAGAGCTCACGTATCAAGGAAACAACGAAGATAATGCTACGGCTTACAAAATGTAGAGAATCTTCTTACAGGATTCAGCAGAAGCTCAGGGCTAGTCCTGAAAAGCCAAAAATGAGATATGAGAATGACTCTCGTCCAAACTCATTGAAAACTGAATGACGCAGATACTTTCCAAATCTATTTCGTGGGAAAAGAGAAAAATAAAGTTGGCCTACAATATAGTGTCTAAGTGTCTTTTCGACGCACGATAAGCCGCCAACATATGTCAAAGTAACATACCATACAAAAAAAATGTACCCATTAACGTAGACTCGCAGATATCTGCTAAGGAATTTTCACATTTATAGATCATACTCATCGTAACAGAAATGCTAACTTTTCAAACAACAATGATGAACCCTTACTCCAAAATGAATCAGGGCAGGCTAACATGATAAAAGTCTACGGTGTAGCATAGGAACCTGAATACGAGACTATTCAAACAAAATTTGAGAAAATCTTTTAAAAGAGGATTAAGAGAGATAATCAAAATGTGTAACTTCCTCAACACCTAAATACAAAAGAGGAAAATTATAATTTCTTAGGAAATCAAATAGAAGTACGGAGCTGAATGACTTACTTCATTTCCACCTCTGGTTTATTATGTCTCTCCACTTCTTGGCACGGAAAATTCTGTAAAATAATATAACAGAAACATTTGCTGGATTAAGTTTTGTTAAAAGAGTGATTATGTCAGAACAGAGGTACAAGCAAAAAGGTCTCTTGTAAAGTTTTTGGAAAACTGCACGTTATTTAACCCCATTAGCCTACGAAAAAAAACGTACATGCTCTATTAGGATTAAAAACATGCGATTTTACAACAACACGAGCCTAAATTACAGATAACCAGGGGAAAAACGTCAAGACATTACCTGCAGGCACATAGAAGCCTCAAGAGTGTTCCTTATGCAAGTCAGATATAAGCGCAACGTATTTGCCTGTCATCAAGCAAAAGAGCATACAGTCATTGACCTTCAAATTAAAGAATGTAGGCTCTTATATCGTCAATTAGGGCAATATATTCTATCCAACTAATCCATGTAAACACTATCAACTGTTCTGTGTTTGGCAGTAATAAAATACTTTCTCTGCAGAACATATGACATTTGAGGTTTGACTGATATAAACTAAGAGAAAAGTGAAAAAAAACAAGGGAATCGGTTCCTCTTTTCGTCTAACAAGCCTGAAAAATATTATTAAGACAGTTCCTCAAGACACCGGGTAACAACTACCGACTAAAAGATTCTCAGAGCTTCTACAAACAAGTCAATAATCTGATGAATACAAGTTCTGCAACCATACTTGACCCCTACAGAACAGTTTTATGAAACCAGTGTGACGGTCTACACTAAACTAGCAGGTCAGAGACAGCAAAAGGGGCATTTCAAAACTGTAAACAAACATATGTAAAACTACCATTGAACATTCATAATTTTCACGACTAAACATACCCAGAATCAACGGTCTACTCATCGGCATCTTCCGAACTCATGACAACAAAACCATGGTAACAACAGAACATAAAACCAGAAAAATTCAAAAAAATCAACAACAATCATCCTTACTTTTTCAATTGCAGCAATCATGTTGCAACAACTTCCACAAACAAAACCCAATTCTAAGGTAGTTAACAACTTAGATTTCAATTTTTCAAACCCTTTTACTTCCAAAAAAGTCTCTTTTTTATTTGTTCTCCAATCAAATTATAAAATTCAACTCTTATAATCATGGTATAAAGAAGAAGACTTGGTAAAACAGTCACCATCATCAATCTTCCACCACTAAACATTAAAATAATACCTTAAAATGCAAAATAATATTATAATTATTACCCTCAATCAAATTAAACCAAAAAAAAACAAAATTCCCAAATGCCAGATATTTAGAAGAATATTCAATTTTCTCCCTTAATTAACATACATACTCCGTCCCAATCGTTTGTTTATCTTCGATTAAAATACCCATACAAAGAATATGAAAATGTAAATAAATGATTGAGACGGAAATAGTAATTAATAACTACCATATTAAAAAAAGTATACCTCTTCACTAAGTAATTCCATAAGATCTTAATAACAGAAAAATAACTCAAACCCACTACAATTCTTAGCTAATTACAGTAGTTATGAAATAAAATTAACAAAACAAGGTAAATGAGAGAGATTAAAGGAAAGATTTACCATGGTAAATGAGTGATAATGTGGGCTTTGATCCGAAAAAATCTGCAAAAATTAACACAGTATGGATTTTAAAAATAAATAGTGTGTGAAATCTTATAAATAAATAAAAAGAAAATCCGACCTACCGGATTCGAACCAGTGACCTAAGGATATCTGCACCTACTACAGTCCTCCGCTCTACCAACTGAGCTAAGGTCGGTTTTGTGTTATAATCATTTAAAATAACACTTGACCAAGAGCTTCGAATAATCACCCCTACTACTCCTAGTCTCCACTCTTTTGCAATTTTCACAAGTTATACCGAGGAAAAGGTGGATTTTAATGATAAAAAGTTACTACTTTATCCGTCTCAGTCAATTGTTATATATTTTTATTTTGAAATATATTATTGAATTGATAACTTTTTTTATTTTTGATAAGGTTTACACAAGTGGACTAAACAAGATAAAGACATATTAATCTTTAATTTTCTATTCTTTTTCTCATTTCGTTGGTATTTTTGCTGAAATGAATAGATAATAAATGACCGGAACAGACGGAGAATGGCTGATGGAGTCGAAACCCTTGCCTTTGGCCTTTGGCTTGGTCTTGGCTGTTTGGGCCTTGAGCACCTCCGATGTGCTCGAAGCTGAAGCTTGAGAAGCACGAGGCTTAGTTTAACACCAGTTTATTATTAAACTATGGTTATTTTTGTGATCATTTTTATCATAAAATAGTCACGTTTACGTGATCATAATTTATGACCGTCGACCGTCGTAGTATTTAATAAGTTTTGTTCATTTGATTAACAACTATACACTGACATATTTTTGATAATTTTAAAAAGGCAAAAATAATAGATACTAGCAAGTTAATTTTTAGTAGTTTTTTCGAAGTTAAAAAGTCGAGAGATTGTCAATACGTATCTCTTTGAAGAACAAGGGAGACATCAAAATCGATATCCAACTGATCTGAAACAACAAGAAGTAAAACAACCACCAGCAGGGAAGAAAAATGCAAGTAATCAATCCAAAAAAGCTGCTTGTTTTCGATGACAATACAACTTTGTGATACAAGTATAATATAACCGAAATGCCAAAGAATCGATCTCCTCCCCATGGTAACGAAGATTCATCATACACAAGTAGACAACTACTGGATTGATCCTCTTAACTTTCATAGATAACAAATATCAGTACTCAAAGTTCTACAAAAAAGCAAAGTTGTAACTGGCATATGTCAAACAAATAAATGATCAATGTTCTTTGGTGTAACGAAGAAAAAAAACAGGGAAAGTCTGAACATGATAAAAAAAAAAAGTACGATTCATCAATTTCGACTGCAGATTTGAAGTGAAGTGATCAATCTCTTCCGTCTTCACCCTGGATAAATTGGATGGTTGATGGTGATTCTGGTCAAAGAAAATAGTGTGCATAACCCTCTGAATACCATTTCATTTGGAACAAATATCAGCTAGTAAGACCGGTGAAGTCCTAAGAATGTGGCACTTTTAATTTGGGTCCGATGCCTGTCAGAATTTATGACTTTCAAAAAAGAAAAAAAACTGCTGTTGCTTCATCCATCGATAGTATTGCAATCTCATCTCCAAGATTTTCCATTTCGCAGTGTATATTCCGAGCTAGATTGGTGAACTGATGAAGTCCACCCCCTGAAGAAATTACCGAACTAAACGAGATGGAAAATAACAATTAACTATGAAAATCAATAGCTTCCACATCCACATCTGTCAGGAATTAAGATTAGATAATTGCAGACCAAATTGATATTTCTGTTAAAATTATTGCATTCAAAGCCTTGCCATCAGTTTCTGCCAGGGTTTTACAAAGATGTCAATCTGATGTACATTTTCAAAATCACATTTATTCTTTCAGTATAAATAATGTGACAAAAATGTAAATAATTAGATACCTAGCTTCCACCCCACTGCCTTTTTCTTTTTGGCCTTTGTCCTACGGAATCAGTCGTTTCAACTAGTTTCACAACTTCAGGCTTAGAATCAAAATCTTCGTCCTTTTTCACGAGTATCGGCTCCTTAAATCGCTCCCTTCTCTTTTCCATCTTTGCCATTGTTGCAAGAATCCTACTCTCATCATATTCACAACTACCATTCTGATTAACACATTTCTGGCCAACAGTCGATTGTCCTTTTTGACTGCTTTTTTGAGTAGAACATCCAGAATCAAACTTCTTTGTGGGATCTTCTGTTGGAATTTGACCCTCTTCGAGATCACAATGGGTCCTGGTAGATGCCCTATCACGTAATCCTTCGAACTTTCGAGTTTTGTTTACCGTTGTCTTATCGGAAAAAGATGCATCACGAACCTGTTGCTCCTTTAGGTGCTTCTGGAACTTCCCAACGCGTAAACGAGCATCATTGCTTGGGACACTTTCGGGTCTTGATACCTTAATACCACTTGACTGCAAAACAAGCACATTGCAAAAAAAATGTCATAATATCAGGCGTGGTGATCCCCTTGAATTTCTAACCAAGAAACTCAACACAGGCACAGAATCACATAGAAAAGACACAAAATGACAGCTGATGTACTACTAATGTAGATGTATTTTGCAAGACTAAAGGAAATAGATGGTATCATTTATTTTTAGACACATCATCCTGCACTAATTAAAAGACCGACTTGTTGAAGTACTACCATGTTCATCAAAGCGGTTGACCACCTAACATAAACTTCTGCATTGACCCCCGAAACTTCTGGACCACATACGAACATCAGAGAGAGGGAACAACCCATTATACAGTCTAATATTATAAGCTAGATTTCCCCGAAAGACCGAAAGTCGCATCACTACTATCGTGTTCACTATAAACCATATTCAGGAAACCGGTCAATTACTAGTGGTTATATAGTTATATCCCCAGGACTTCAATCTCTATGGCTACCACCAAATCAAAGAGGAAGGTGAATGAAGTAATACATGCCACAGTTAAAAATAAAAAAACTGAGCACATGAATAAAGAAAATAATAATAATAATTTTATTATTATTATTATTATTATTGCATCAGCAAGAAATCTACAATAGCATCACAAAAGGCGTCTGCTAGCTTACCACAGAACTGACAGAAGTAGTAACCCCAAGTCCCCAACAGGCATCTACTAATTGATACAGCCAAACTATATCAGCAATCAATTGGGAAGAGAGATATATAAACAGCTACCAAACTCATTAAGAAAGAAATAATAATCAGGATTAAAGTAGAATTTACAATATTATGACAAGCCTGTAGTTAAAAGTCAAGGTGAAGCGTTGCTAAATGCAGAGAAAAGAAGCGGAAAACATGCAGTGCATGACTGCGCAGAGGAAAGTTACTAGTAAAAATCCCAGTGTCTCAAAGAATATAGACCGTTTCTCATTAAAGTTCAGTTAGCAAGAACAAGGGCAATAACACCGGTTGTACAATAATAAAAAAAGTCAATAAAAAACCATTGCCTAAACATCCAGGCAATATGTCCACAGCTTCCTTAACTAAAAATACAGCGGGCCAACACCTATAATGCAAGGGGCTGAGGCAAGGCCAGACGACTGTTAAACCGTCAATGATTTTCCAAATCCCCCTTCCAAAACACAACACCTAGGCATCAACATTATAATGACTATTCTACACCACCTTACCCTTGAATCAAAACCATCTATAGAATGTGTCAACAATGCAATGAGTTATTTTTGCTTTATTTTATAACAAAGCCAATGAAAAGTAATTTTTGGCTACACTGAGAAAAAAAAATGAATTATACAAATGCAAGTTCGAAAACAGAAATACATACCTTTAACATACAGGTGACACCATGACATACAACAAACGGGTTACAGTCTAGGGGTATCTTACTTCTGTTTCATATATAACCATTGGGAATATCATATAGCAATATGAACCCTATCATTATCTAGCTTGGACAATCCCAGGCCAGTCTCCATTAACAACCCAGCCAACTTAACCAAGATACAATCATACAATAACACTCAAAAGAACTGCAAGATATATAATACACAGCCAAACAGATGAAAAAAACAACTGTGATCATCTTCAACGTAGGAAAGGGAGGGGAAGGGATAGGGGGAAAGGAAAGAGAGGGGAGAGAAAGGTGAGGGAATGGAGTATGGGTGTTGGGATACAATTTCCCTCTACATCTTTCCTGTGATGGAGGGATTTTATTTTGCCTTGGAGGTGGGAAAACGGATCCCTCCGAATTCCTCCCCCTCCATGTCCCTCCACCCTCATTTGCTAACCAAATGAGGGAGTTTATATCCCTTGCTCCCCCTCCCCTTCCTTCCCCTCCAAATCCCCCAATCCAAACAAGCCCTTAAGCATTTGCAGCAATCTATACAAATCCTACAAATCTAAACTAATCAAGCCACGCCCAAAAAGGTGATTCCAGATTAAGGATTTATTCTGGCAACAATGAAGCACTTACAATAATGCAAAATTGCTAGAGAGTCCCATCCCCCAGCCAACTTGAGTATGTCATTGACATCCTTGACACACCTTACATCGTTGGTAAATGAGCATTTAAGGGATAGAAAGCCGAGAGAGAAAAAAAAGAGCAAAATATGAAATACACGAAGAACAGTAGATACAAAGGTTCACCGAAAACAATCTCAGCGGGAAGCAGTGACGCACAACCCTATGGCAGCCAATCAAAAGACTAAGACAGAGACGACAGATGAATAAAAATTATATATTTTCTGAAGAAAATTTCCACTATGGACATACAATTATGGTTATAGTTATGGAAGACTTCTAAAATGTGAATGAGAACTGACATTATTTATAACATCATTCACAGAAGCATAAGAAGATAGTGTAAGTAATCAAATTATTTAAGAACGCTTTGAAAAATATTGAAGACAGTGGCCTCTCGTAGAAACAAGTAATGGAAACTTAGCAATTCAATTGATATATTTGTCCTTGAAAATTCCATGGTTGTCTCTCTTTTCTTCAAGCATACATGCATTTACATTATAAAAGTCGTGAACAACACAACAATAACAATGATATCATCCAAATCAAGCATATAAACTGCACGAATGTAGAATTCTGTCTACTTCATTTCACTGTTTAAATAAAATTGTCTCCTTGTACGATTTTACCAATAAAGTTGATCTGTGGACACATGACAAGATCATATGCATAATCCGATCAGAAGCTTGTCTGGAATCCCACGGCTTTGAACACTGACATTCTCCTCGACCTACAACTGGGTGCTAAGAAAGTAACAGATATATCCAGTAAACCCTAATAGAACGAAGAAGAAAAAAAAAGAGCATGCTTGAAGCGGTACCAAATTTTAGCAAATTAATATGTTGCACTCCAACAGAAAAAATATGAACTGACCATATAAGATGTATTAGGCTGCACAAAAAGATTGGCAAAGTAGTACAGCAGCTATCGGATCTGCATTATGTCATTTCCAAGTAACGGACAGAAACTATTGCCTATTATAGCTTCAAACAAAACCCTACAAAATAATAGGGTCATCTGATAGGGGCCCAAAATGACAACAGGTGTTCCACCACATCATGTGAGTATGTAAACATTACCACACAAACAGAACCAGTCCCACTGCAAATCCCACAGGATGGTGATAATTATTGTATGTGAGCAAAAAGAAATAATAAACTAGGGAAATGGAATGAAACGCCCATGAAATGGAATGAAACGCCCATGAGCACTTGAGCACAAACAAATAAAAGAGATATAAAGCCAGAGAGGCGATCAACAAAAATATTACAAAGCAACAGATTATGACATCAAAAGTGATACTATAAGCTATGTTACTTCGACTCCCCTGCATGTGTCGGACACAACACTGTATCGGACTGTCGAGATACGATTATCTTTCATAAGGTTTTCAAATATTTCATTTATGATGGTGTCGAAGTATCGTGTCGTGTCAAACATTCCCAACTGTCGGACACGCGACATGCAACCAAAGTGAAGTGTAGGAGCAACATAAAATATAAAGGGGACTAGGAGAGTACTTCGTGCATAAAACCAAATTAAAAATAGTAGCAATAACCAACTGGATACTAGACTAATATACTTTAAGCAAACTAAACAGTCTTACAAAGTTGTACAGCAGATCAAGCATGCACCTGGGAAAAATCCCTTAATAAGCAAACCCAACACTGAAAAGGGCAACCAGAAGCAACAAGGACCCTATGAATGGCCTCCACATCTAGGTTGAACCTTGGTGCTCTTATAGTCTTATGGGAGACCATTAGTGGGCCCAAACTAGCAAACGTAACTGGCATTTACAAACAGTGCAAACAAGGTCCATACAAACGCAAGCAAAAGCAAGGGCTTTAATACCCTTTGTAGGAGAGATATACCAAGTAGAATCCCAACCCACAAGTCAATGAGAGCTTCCATCCAACTAAATTATCAGAGGAGCCAATGACGTAAATAGTGGACAAATCTACTCAGTTTTAGTCAAACAATGCTAACAATGTCCATAACTGCTTCCACACAAAAATAAAATGAAATGAAATGAAAATGAAAATGATCTAGAACAACCATTAACAATATCACCACCCCTCTGCCTCAAGGACTCTGCAAGGGTGTACACAGCCTCATCCCAGTTATAACACAAGGAGACTATTCCAAATTACCCAAAATGAAAATGATTGAAAAACATAAAACTGGAACCACTTATAAACCTAAGAAAAAACATTAAAAGTTTAGAATTGTCAAAATTATGGATCTTGAACTGCTTACACGGCGAAAAAACATATCCTAATGTCTGAACCTCAGACATTTATATGCAACTGGTAGAACGATAGCAGAGTGCAGATATGAATCCACAATTGTGCTAGCATTAATGAAGCTAAAAATAATTTGCAAGGTTTATCTAGAAGACAAGGTTACCGGGACGACAAGCAACCAAACTAACATGCACTAGGATAGAATAATCAATTTTGATTATAATGCATGTTTTACATGTAAGAATCTACATTTTTACCTCTTCCGTAGCTATCGCAATCACGCATGCTTAGATTCTATAATATAATAGCACAAAAGCAAACACAATAGAAAAAACAGTTCATGAACTGTACTTCTTTATAATTTAATGGGACTCTGAAAAGGAAGATACAAGGTATGACCCACTTTAGAAGAGAAACACAACATGCAATGAGAATAATAATCTGTCCCAAAGTTTTGAGACAAATCATGTATACAAGCACAAGAGCATAGAATCTCAACCATAATTTCCCCATATTTACCTTTTTCTCCCTAAATTTGTGGAATTCCAGAGAATCTCTGCACCAGAATCCAGCGCGTTCATGCTTAGCACAAGTCACGTTGGAACTTCTATCAAAAAGTTTACTCCCGGCATTAATAGCACCACGCTTATCCTTCATGCCTTGTGTGTGTAAAGTCATTTCATCAGAGACAAATCCATGCTTAGCTCCATGGCACTCATATCCTGGGATGCTTTTGACAGAATCCAACATCTCATCATAGAAGGCATTAATGAAACTACTTTTAGGTCGGGCATCTTCTTGCCAATCCATACCCTCATAGTGAAAATCACGTGTTCTATTCTCAAAATAGTCATCCTGATCAAGATATGCCAAAGTATAGTCTCTATCATAAGCATCGATTTTATCACAAGGTTGTCTAACATCTCTGCTCTTCTTGGCGGAGATATACCTCCTACTTTTTTCATATCTATGACAAATTTGATTATCGTCAGCATCATCTCTTCTGAGGGAGGAATAACGCCTTTTTTCAGCATAGACAGGCTGCTCATTGCAGTAATTATGGATAGAAGGAAAGGCTTGACCTTTCTGATACTCATGATCCTCTCTGATAAACCCCGGGTAATCTATGTCCGATGATGGATGTTCAAAGAACTCGCCCCCTCTGCCAGAAGTTCTGGCTTCCCTTCTATAATATCTTAAACGTCTTTGAGGTTCAATCTCCGAGTCCATAAAATCTTTTTGCCAGCCATATAAGGGGCTGTGTGCGCCTTCATCAGTCATAAGACAATCATAGTTATATTCAATTGGTGAGACATGTTTGCTTCTTTTGTCCAGATAGTCATCATTATACTCCCTATATTTGATCTGTCTATCCATATTAGCAGATGAAACATACTCGGACATGAAGTGAGGTGGATTCTTCGACAGGTATTTTTCTTTCCTAAATGTATATTCTCTTTCTTCAAGATGCCACTCTCTCCGACCCATATCACCCCTTGCTCGCCGAGTTCTCTCATAAAAGAATTGGTCTTCATCCCCTTCTCTTTGAGCATTCAAATTTCTATCATCCTCCAAGTAGAATTGATTTTCCACAGAGCGCCTATTATAACTTTCAAGGGAATATTTATTTTTCCTGTAACTTGGCCACTCTTCATCAGTGAAATCAGAAGCTGGCCCCCAATTCTCAATACCGCGGTGATGCCTAGAACGACTGCCAGTATGCATATGCCTCGGTATATCAAAACGGTGATCGTTATAATTATGATTGTGGATCCTCATTTCTGAATCTGTCAAAAGATGTCTCTGATTGTGCTTCTTGCCCTCTTCAATGGGACTTCTGCCTCTTGAAGGATACTTGCCACAACTTCCTATACTTTTAGCATTATCCCTTTTGCTAACCCTAGAGCGATGATGATCAACCTTAGCCACTTGCCCACTATCCATGACGGAGTCTGGAGATGACCTTCGAGAATTTTGAATTCTTCTCAAATGACGATGATCGTCATTATCTACTTCCTCAGAAAGAGAAAAAGATAATATTGAGTTGCTCTGCATATGGTCATCAGATAATAAATCTATCCCTGCTACACATGGGTTTGTATCAGTGGAATCTCGGTCACTACTTGCATCATCTTTTAAGCTGTTCGGAGCTCTGTGATTTCCTCCTGAAAATGTATCCACCTTTCCAGAATTCTGTGTGTCTGAAGCTGAGTTCGACGCTTCGGTTTGAGTACAAGACTTTTCAAGTATGGCACTTGATGCTATTGCAGACTCATGCGATCTGAACAAACAACATGGAGACAATTATTTCGATTGAACCATTGTAATGCAGGGACAACAGACTAAAAAAGATGCACTTTCAACAGATATCAGAAGGTAAGAAAATTAGTTCTTAGACAGTGTCCTATCATTCATCGCAGCTCATAGTGGCATTGGAAGTAAAAATGCACAGATCATTTAATATGCCGTATAAAGTTGTTCAGTAGTTCTGTGATTCTTCAAATGAAAAAAAAGTATAATATATTTGCAAACAAAAAGATCTGTGAGTAATCGATCCACTAGAAAAAACGAAATTCAGGGTCAAGATATAAACCTTCTGACATCAGTTGATGGAGTTAGCCTGCGAACAATTTCCTCTTCAGCCGAATATATCCTCGGATCATAAGCCTTAGAAGCTATAGATATATGAGTTTCTCGGGTAAGTTTCCCTTCCTCACACTCCTTTTCAGACATTTCAGATTTATCTTCAAGTTTATCAGCAGGCTCCTTGGCGAAATCAGAAAGCACTTCTTGTTCTTGCACAGCTATCTGCCACAATCCCCAAAACAGCTGACAAAACAACTCTTAATCAACAGCCAATTGCATTCTAATTTAAAAGATACACCTCTATGATGACATCAGAGTCGCAAATTCTTGGAGGCTTTACATCCATAGATGGCTGGCGCTCAATGTTGCTGTCTTCTACATGGATAGCTTGACCAATTTGCTGAACATAAAACATGAATGTGCCAGTGATTGAAAATCATAAATTTAACACTTTAGAAACGTATCATGAAAGTAGTAGAGAAAAACAACCCCGCAACAGTACCCTATTGAACTTCCGTGTAGATGAATGTAATTCATGAGACAACATTGTTTTTTGTCCACTAGCAACAGACTTGTGCTCTGAAAATTCCTCATAATCTAGCTCCTTAGTGGCTCCAGCCTAAATTTCCAATATAAAAATATGAGACAAACATAACAGTCGTTCAGAAGTTGCTTAGAATTCATCTAAAGTTAAATCATACCGAGTTGGATCTCCAATTTCCATATCCTTGGTTCCTCGTCTGAGTAAATGATGGGTGGCGTAATTGTTCCTAAACAAGAAAACGTCAAGAGATAACATCAGGAAATTCCATTAAAATATTTTAATAGCTAAATTACTCTGCTGGAGCTACCAGCTGAATACCAATGAGTTCCCTTCAAGTATTTTATGTTCACACAATAGAAAAATGAGATCCAGTCAGTATTTTAGTTAAAGAAATGAGATCTCAATTTTAATCACAAGCAAAATTCCACAGCATATACTTCTAAACTTGAGCTTGAAGGGAAAAAAGAAAGGGATTCTACTCTGTACCAAAAAGATCTCCTTAACCATTTGGCAGCTCACTCAAAGCCAGTGTTTGAGCCATTTAAGATGGAGCACATGTGGTGGTAATCTGTAAGCTAGCAAAGTAGGTTGGACAGTGCCTAGTGTAAATAAACATGTCAAATGTGGTACATTGCTAGGCTTTGGTAGTACTGGGTAGTATCATTTGCCTTAACAATGCACCACATCTAGAGTCGAAAGATACAAGTCGGGCCTAAGACCGTAGGAACCTAGCTTGCAGCCGCTATCTTCAGGGGTATGCCTCGAAAAATGAAGCAGTTGGTACTAGCTACCAGATGCAATCTTCAACCAGTAAAACAAGGACAAGGATTCCTCATGACATGGACAAGCATTCCAACCGGGCAGCATAATTAGGTGAGCATGTTCAAAGGATTGGTATGTCATGAACTCCTCAATCCTCATGACAAAGAAATTTATATTCTAGCTAATGTGGCAGACATTCATGGCATACAGAGAAAGAATGAGGAGGGGTGTTCTAGTATAAAACAAAATCACTCACCACTAACTGACAATAGCTTTTCCAAGTACCCTCGTCAAAGCCAAAATTAAAATAGTCTGTCATATCAACTCCAGAGTGTGTCCAAGGCTTCTGCTCCAATGAATCAATGTCCACATCGAATATTGTTCTGAAAAACAACAAAAGTACATTCATATGTTGATTGATGCCAGGCATGCTACCCTATGTTCCTTAGACACAACTAGAAGTAGCCGGCATGGATGCATGTCCAAATGTTAAGACTCGGCTAATTTATGGGGAAAAAATCACGGTTTTGGCTGAAATGAAATGTCTTGTTGTCATAGCCATGAGCGAGAATCGAGAACTCTGGGTAATATGGAATATCTGATGTAACACAGATGCTACCTAGAAAACTGAAAAATATAAAAAGGCCAACGCAGAGAGAAAACATTTGTCCTCAATGTTAATTTTCGATATCATATCGTAGAATTCAGTATTAAGAAGATTAGCTATTCAGCTTAAGAATTCTCCAAGAGTAGCCAATTATAATTTACCTGTGACGTGGAAGCCAGAAGCCATTTCCGTGGTCAGCAGAACCAGCATACGTTGGTTCAAACCGACCACAGCTTGATCTTCTAGGTTGAAAATACCCCATATCCTCCCTATCAACTGTTCTCACACTTGCATCTTTTTGAGCATCCATTGATGTTGATCCGTATCGTCTTGCATACTAAGAGTACAAAATCGAACACGAAATTAGTCTCAATATAAAAACTTATCCAGACATTCTAAAGAGTACACACACTAACGAACAATGCATCGAATGTAAATAATATGGCCGGGTTCCGCGCCTTAAAACATTTCCAAATTGGCAATGTTATACAAATCAACAGGAGTACAACAACAACAACACATCAACATCATTACCCTAGTGCCTCAGGCCCTCAGGAGCTCCTACAAATTCTGAGGTAAGGGGGTCGAATACAAACAACCTTACCCAATTATACCTCCAGTTGTATAATTGCATTATACAACCAATTTATCTAATCGAGTTTATGTGTATTTTTTCTGAGCTTGCTTAAAATCTAGTTTTTTGAATGCGCTCATAAGCTTTACAATAAAACTCATCATCTTTATAACAAAGCTCGAAAACTTTATTATACAGCTCATAAACTACACCGCCGGGTTGTATAGTCTATGAATTGAACCTTACCCTTCCATTAGCAAACAAAAAGGTTGTTTCTGTAACACCCAAAATGAAAACTTTTGCCGAGAATAGCATGAATGAAGAAAAAGCGCAACCAATATAGTGACAAGTGAGTCATTTTGCTTTATTCCACCATAATCCATAACCAAAGAATATCGAGTCCTTGACTTAGCTGTAAATAGAGTCAATTAAACCTATTGTAACCTCATGTAGCTTCAATGAAAGTAAATGCAACAAGGAACCCTAATAAACACCGTTACGAATTTGCTTTAAAAATATGTCTACACCAAAGAACATCACACTATCACTACTGTACAGTCCATGAATAAATGAAAATTAAATCACAAAAAAAAAAACATCTAATCACAAACAACATTACCCTTGAACCAAGATACAAGTCCTACAACTACGTGGTAAACCCGAAATATATACTCCCTCCGTTCCAATCATTTAATTACCTTTGACTAGAATATCATTCCGAAAAAAATAAAAGGTAAACAAATGATTGGCACGGAGAAAGTAATAATCAAGATCAAGTCTTGTGAATGAAATTCACCTTATATTGTGAATTACCACCAATTAACTTCCCTACATTTCCAATTACCTCACCTCCACTAACATTACCACTATGAACAATTCCATTTCCAGGAAAATTACCCTCAGTAATTCCCAATTCAATCTCCTCATCACCCCTTCTTCCCTCCACTCCACTCGCTTTCGCCTCGAAATCGTCATTATTGACAACAACTACAAAATCATCGTCCTCATCCTCGTCCTCGCTTTCGCTCTCGTTTCCATTTTCGACTGCGACATCTCCGACATTGCCAGTTCCTGAATCACTCAAATTAGCATCATTCTTACTCAAATTTTGTTCATACGAAGAATCAATTCTAGAAGAATCGGTATGTTTACGATTAACTTGGGATTCATGGGGCGAATTTAGGTATGATTGATAGAATTGTGAAGTGCCATTAATGGCGGAAATTGTCGGAACTTCGATATCGGCGTATAGCTCGCCAAAATCGTCGCTGACATCGATCATCATTCAGATAATCGATCGATTGTAGATAGTTGATGATTAGGGTTTAATGTGAGATGAAATTATTGAATTGAATCTTCATCGAAATGCAGATGTTGAAGAATTGGGGAAAAATTAGGGTGATGATTAATTGACTGATGAAAGAAGGACACGTAGGAATAAGCAGATATTTAGTTACTAGGGTTTTAGGGTATTTCTTAAACCCTACCCAAATTCTAAACCCCCTTCGTGTATATAAATATGAACACTTAGCTATAAAAAAATGATCAATTTATGATAATTGAGATTATTTTGTCTTAAAAAATGTCAATTTTTATATTAATCGTAATCGCTTTTAGATAATAAAAAGATTAAATGGCCACTTTTTAATATAAAACCGTCATTGTTTATCAATAAATGGTCTTTTTTTTCCGTAGTATCATATGACGAGTGGAGTATAATTTATGATAAAATGAAGGTTGGAGCCTTCTATAACGTGCTTATTTCTTTGGTGAAGTAAATCGGGCGGGTGTCATTCAATTCAACCTAAGATATGTTATTATAGGCTAGGCTAAGTCATGCCTTTAAACCAATGTCACGGGGAAAATAGATCTATAATACAAATACAAATAAGATCATGTTTATCGGTTGATTCTGAAGCCCTACTTGGACCTAGTTCCTGCATTAAAATATAATATATACTTTTTAACCTATTTATTATACCCAGTCCCTGATTTGTTATTTTATCAAGTCCTACTAAGACCTAGTTCCTGTTTTTTTAACAATCATTTATAGATAAATAAATAAAATAAATTCAAACTTCAAAATATATCAAATGCGGTCTCTATTTGTAGAACATGAAATGTTATGAATAATGGTGTAATTTTCGTTTGTTGTTAATATATAATATTATAATTATATTCATTTTTAAGTGAAACAAAAGTTGGTTTATATGGCATTTTCACGTGACAATGTCCCATTTGCTGTTGTTTGGCCCATACTTTGTGTGAGTCGATCACCTAGGTAGCACAGACACTTCTCCTAATCGGCCGTCCCGTGTCGGACACCGTGTCGGACACACGGACACACGGACACTTATAAACAAGGAATGAAAGGTCAAAAACTAAAAGAGATTGATTCGAGGATGAGTTTGGGTAGAAAATGAGAATGAATTATAGTCAAAATCACATTTTACCTTCAATTATTTATATTTAATATCGAATACTAATACAAAAATAAAATAGTACGTTGTTTATAACCATAAAATATATATTTTATTAAATTTAAACGGCGTGTCCCGTGTCCTAAATTTCACGAGATGCCGTATCACGTGTCCGTGTCGTGTCCGTGTCCGTGTCCGTGTCCGTTTTGGTGCTACCTAGTCGATCACTTGCAAAGTGTTCCTCTATGCGTTCCAAGAGGTCTAGACAGGAAATTCTGTAACGCCTTATGGGTTGCATATTTCTTTTTTTTTTCTATATATTCGTCCTTATTCAAGACCTAGACCTGCTTAGCGCAACCAATAAACGTAGTCTAATGGTAGCGGAAAGATAATATAAGTATTATAAAATATGGGATTAATATACGAGAAATTGGTTAACTACAAATGGTACCCAATGCCTATTTACAGGACTCAGTCTACGACATAATAAGAAGAAAAGTCGTGAATCGGCCCATGTTGATGGCGCCAAGATTGGTCTTCGGCCTAATATGTAACAACCCAGATTATTAAACAAGAGAAATAGCATAATAATAAATAACTCATCAGAGTACGATGATAAAATAAAGTCAAGGTGGCGAAAATACAATAATAATGTACTACAATACTAATGTTCCAATTTTTCATAAATAATAATCCTAAGTAGTTTAATTTCTTCGCCACAAGTCTTTCATCCCGAATATAAGAGAAGCAACAATCATATCAACCAGAGAATGGGGGGTCGATAATTAGTCGGGAGTAACTAAGTGCTCTCCCAGTCATGTTTACAACATGCTGAATTAAAAACAATCTATAACAACTGACAGTAATCATTAATAACATGTGAAACAATTCATACAATATGACATACAGTCGAACTTACCAAGACATGGCCAAAACCTATATGAATGCAACCCAAAACTAGGACCATCATATGACCACTAGACCATTAATATTCATACGCCACTAGTAGCACACGATTCATATTTACATACGGTACAATGTTAACATCAAAGCATATCGAATAGAGAGAACACTCGTTATAGCGTATAAATAACCACTGCCTCTAACTTGCCAAAGCGTATAACCATTGCCTCCACGGTACTATGTATAGCGTATAACCACTGCCTACGTGCCTAAGACCTTGTCACAATCTCGATGCATCAACTGTACATCGAACGACACTCGGAGACCAGAGCGTAAAACCGTTGTCTCTGATACCCCCCGGCCATAAACCAAAATAAATCCCTAAAAAGAGTGGCGTTAGTTCATTCCGATTGTATATAACATATACCACGTCATCTATTCAACCAGCAACAAACAAATGCATAGTACAACTCAATGTGCTAACCAATGCATGAACAAGGTCACGACTCAACTCAAGAACAACACACTAACAGTCGAACAAATATATGAATAAGTATAACCAAAACGATATGCAGACATAGTGCTAAAATCCAACTAACGATAACATCACATGTAAACAAGCACAAATGAAGGTTATAGTATTTAGACCGTATTGAAATTTATGTGCTAAAATCTATGTATTAAAAATCCTATAAAGGTTCGATAATAGGCCTATATCATCAATATTTTTTTAAACCATCTTAACTTAAAACGGTTCTTACACCCGCTTAAAAAAGAGAGGAAAAATACGGATGTACTACAATTGGTGGGGTAATTTATCAGCTTTATAATTAAGTTTTCGAATACTGTTTTAAAAATGGTGAACTTTATTATAAAGTTTATGAGTTCGTTCACTTAAACATTAAACACAAAAAAAAATTCAATATAACTCAAAAATACTACATATAAGCTAAATTAAATTTGAATTTTAACGTATAAATCATAAAATGTCAATTACTGAAGAGATTAAATGGGTACGTGGTGTAAGTACCCCTTACTTTTCCCTTTTAGCTAAAAGATGTACTGGACCCTCCAAGTTCTGAAAACGGGAGAGGATCTAAAAACATGCTACCCCACTCTAGCAAAAATTGCAATTAGGATCTTCTTTGGGATGTACTTTTTCACATACAGATTTTACTCTTTCACATACGTTTTTTACAATTTTACCCTCATCATTTTTTTTCTCATAACCAATTACCCAGTTCTTCCCTCCTCAATCTTCACCTACCAATCTACCCACCGTATGGCGACCTACCGCCTTCCGCCCTGACCACCCTTGCTTAAATAATAGTACAATGAAAATTTGAGATAAAAAGGAAGGAAATTGAAGTACAACGAAAGTAGGAGATAACGTCGCAAATCAAAGAGACAAATTCAAGCGAATGAATGACAGTTGCAGGCTTCACTAAACTGATTTAATGTCTGAAATTTACAGCCATAAGTAATTGTTGTATTCATTTTACATATGAATCATATAAGCTTGGTGTCTCTTAATTTGCCACACCAAAACTTTATCATTTAAAATAAAACATAAAAAATGATGTAAACAACTAAATTACAAGTAGTTCGTTAATGTGCGAATGAGATCCATATAATTAGATTAGGTTTTTAGAAGAAGGTTGATATTAGAATTAATTTGCTTAGTTTTTTGGTAGAAGGGTATAAGAAGGAAACTTAATGAAAAAATGTATGTGAAAAAAGTAAAATCCGTATGTGAAAAAGTAATTCCGTTTTTATAAACGGTTAAGATTTTTTCTTGCAGCGATCAAACGGTGCAAATTTTATCATGAAAAATAAAGGTAAAATAAAGTAGGATGCAAACAACAATATAAAATGAGTAAATTAATTATAACCCCCTTGTATGTTTCACTTTTCTAAAATTACTCCCTTATAAGATTTTTTTATTAAATTACTCCCAGATTTTTGACTCCGACCATATCTTGCTACCATTTTTGTTTTCAGGCGGAAAAAAAGAGAAATGGACATAAATGCCCTTCATTTAACTTATCCCCTTTGTCAATACATACTCTCATTCATTTTCATTTAGACTATTTCATCCCATTTTCATTTACTCTTTATTACCCTCATTTTACTGAAAATCTCAAATCAAAACCTAATTCCTAACTCTAATTCCTAACCCAAATCAATCGTCTGATCTTCACCTTAATCTCCCATAAATTAGTAACTCTACCAGAAATGTCAATTTCAGATTTCAACAATCTCTTCTCTAATATGAGTTTGTTGATAACATTTTTTTGCCACTCCATTTGAGTACGATCATGTCAGCGAAACCAGTCACAACCAACAGAACCAGTCCTTATGTTTGAGAATTTACACTTCTCAAACCTTCTTCCGGGGTTGTCAGCCGTCCACGAGGTTAGCACAGCTACCGGAACACCACATAAACATTTTCTAGGGTGTTTGCTTGTGGTATGATAGCTACTTTCTCTTAAATAATTAAAAGATACAAAAAACCTAAATCAGTAATCAATGACCGATAGCGTACAAGTACCGTGACCTGCATTGCTCGGGCCATGTTACCACCTTATTAAATAAGAAATAAAATTTCTTATATAGAAGTTGCGTACCCCCCTTATTTATATTTATTTGAATTTGATTTGCCTTTGACATTTAAATTGGACTCTTACAGAGGTTAATTACTCAAGTTTTCCTTTATTAAGGTATTGGAGAAGTTTTAGCTGGTTAAGGGGACACTTCATTTATCCAAGTCTTTCCAGAGATTGGTTTCACTTGTCACCTTTCCTTTGGGCGCGCGCTTGGACGAAGAATCCCTATTCTATAGCTGATGAGATCCAAAAACTGAAAAACCTCGTCGCAACGTTGGAAGAACATCACTGGGTTACGGCCTAATCTCTAATCTGAGACTCGAACTCTTGCCCCGCCGCAGCGGTAGGTTTACTAAATATTGTAAATTCAAGAACCCTAACTTCAAATTCAATTGAATCCAATTTTAGTTTTAATAAAAATAAATGATAACAAAAAAAAGAAGAGAAAAGCTAACCTTGAATTAGACTTTTTAGATTTGTATACTTAATTTAGGTATTGAGTACTAAATAGAGAAAGATCTTATAATGGAGGTTAATTAATTTTGATGAAGATAGAGTGTAATGATAACAATTGATGAAGATGAATAGAAGGAAAGTCATATAACATAAAGTGAAGGGAATTTTCGTCATGAAATAAGGGCAATGGAGGGAAAATTCAAATATTGACGGATTTGCTCACCAGAATTGGGAAATGGTAGCAAGATATGACCGAAGTCAAAAATATGGGAGTAATTTAATAAAAAAATCTTATAAGGGAGTAATTTTATAAAAGTGAAACATACAAGGGAGTTATAATTAATTTACTCATATAAAATTGTGTTGTGAAAGGGAATTGATCTCTCTATTTCTTTTAGAAAATGAAGAGGATCCCTACTCCAAAAATTGTGAGTAACATAGAAGTATAATGGTAACCAAACATATGAATACACCATTTTTTCCTTATTGTTTGTGTATAAAGAAAACGAAAAGAACTCAATGGAACGGATGAAGTATTAGGAGTGAAGGTGAGATTTAGTACATTGAATGTATGTCCCTGTTTTTTTTCGTAATTCTATACGGATATAGTACATCGAATGTGAGATGAAGCATTACGCATATTACATCTCATTATTCTGAATCAATACATGGATAATTTCATTTAATGCACTCGAAACAATTCGAATGTTAATAACAACCATAATCAACCTTATTATGACACCGATCTCACTTCAAATTGATTCGATCTAACTAAAATTACAAATTATAGTATAAGACCGTCGTATGATGCGACCCCTTAAAAAGTGACCATTTTATAATAAAAAATGACAAATTTATGTTAAATAAAGTAGTCATTTTTTAGTTTTTAGCATAAAATAACCACTATTTATCAAAAAAAATTCTCACTTTTTTATACGTCACACCATACCACAGTACTATACAACAACAAGTGTACACAAATATACACAAATGGACATCTATCGGCCGTATCGGGTATCGACTGTATATCTCTATGATTTTTTTAGCTTACAGAGAAATACATTGACAAGTGACAGCCCCCTCTTTCTTCCTTGTACACTATTTATTTATCGACCATTCCTAAACTTTTGCACCTTTTGCAATTCCTTAACCCCTCTTCATTACTCTCTATCATTCAATCTACCCTCACTTTGATCAAGGTTAGATTTCCTCTCTACTAAAGTATTACTTTTTTTTAGATTAATTATTTGGCTAGTGCATTATCGTTTTGTGGGTACCCTTGATGAGCACTTAGATCAATTGGTAAAGAGTGGTTCTACCTTAACTACTTCTCGTGTTCGAGACCTCGAAATGCAGTAGTGTTAAAACTGATGATAGAGTTTTATCGTCATAGTGGTCCTACTCGGCTCGAATTCTAATTAAACTGAAAGGTCTAGACTTAAAAAAAAAAGTTTTGTAAGTATATTGTCTCTATGATCATGGGATATTGGGATGATCACTGTAGAACACGTAGAAGTGAGTGGAGTATTGTGCAAGAAAGTTTTTTTTTGTTTTTTTCAAATTAGTTAATAGGAATAATTCAAATTATCACATTTCTAACTAGAATAAGCCTAACATTGAATATCTTATGCTCAAAATAGACTCACCCAAGTTTTAACCTATTATTCCAGGGTAAAATCTATGTGTCACTTTTTGTATCAGATCAACATCTACGTGTCAATGATGTGGCGCTTATGTGGCAGTATATGTTACTAATACTGGTTTGTCTATTTTCGTCTGAAACAATCAGATGGGTTTTGAAAAAAATTTACAACTAAATGTGACCACTTTTGAAAAAAAAAAACACTATTACACTAGCTGAGGCATTGGGCTTACAATCGACTATAAAGTGATCATAAAATCTCGTCTTATTGTTCAGACAAAATTGGTCTATTGAAAACAAGAATTTGCCAATAATAACAGGGTGTTTATATATAAATAATATGTTACCACCCCGGGCACTGTGCACCTGTTATCTTCGTCTTCCCTTTAGTGTTCTTCTCCATTACCTAATCGTTATCTTTTAAGAACGGAGTATCATTTCTTCGATAAAGATACTTAAACATTGCTTTCGTTAAACCATCCTGGTTTCGAGTCTTTCTAACAATTTAAATAAAGGTCGTAAAATGCGAGTACAGCAAACAAATGTGTTATCAGAGAGTAACTTAGGTTAATAAGAATGGACCATCACTCACGTGAAACCGAAAGTATTTTTAAGGAATAGGGATAATCATACTATCTCGTATAATATTGTTATGGTAATAGGAGAGTAGTTACGTTTTGAAATTTCGATTTTCTTCAGCTTTCAAATTGAATATGATCTCATTATCGTATAACACGCACACTATTTATTTTATTTTATGTAATCGTGATAATGTAGATGTAGTGTCGTAAAAAATGTACTCGTAGTGTGTTATACGATCCTGACATCATACCGGAGTTACAATGTTAGGCAGAGTATAATGTGAAAACGTAGATTCATTCATGCTGGAGTTACAATGTCAGCCGGACTGACGTTAATTACTACAAGGACTTGCTCATGCTCATATCGTACTTTGAGACTTTGAGTTATGCGGCTTATGCCAACCTGAAAATTTATCGTGTTTGGGACTTGCTCATGCTCATATCGTGTTATTTATCTTCTTTTTCGTAGGTCTGGTTGAAAGTCGAATCTGCATCATGTCTACTGGACAGCTATTCTCTAAGACTACTCAAGCACTGTTCTACAATTACAAACAACTTCCTATCCAGCGAATGCTTGATTTTGATTTCCTTTGCGGTATGTATTGCTGCCATCTATTTTTCTCGTGTAGGCTTTTTCGGGTTTCTAACTGCCATATTGTCAGGGAGGAACTAGCAGGGACAGTTACCCCCTAGGAAACAGTTTTCGATTTCTTTTATTTATTGTTTTCGTTATTTGATTAATAGTTCGACTACCTCCAAAAAAATTGCCACTGTAACGTTGAATCCTGGCTCCACCACGACATGTTTTAATATGTTAGTTTCTCGTTTGCAGGTAGAGAAACACCATCTGTAGCTGGAATTATTAATCCTGGTTCCGAGGGATTCCAAAAATTGTTCTTTGGCCAGGAAGAAATTGCCATCCCAGTTCATTCTACGTATGCACCAAAACCTCCCTGAATCTTGTCTGTGATGATGAGATTTTAGCATATTTTAATCTGAATTTTGTACCCATGAGCACTTAGATAACTAGAAACTGCTGTCGAAGCTGTTAGTTTTCTGGAAGAGACTGACTAGTTAGTTTCTAGAATTTTGTTTTTCCTGTTAACTAGGTAACTAGGTTGGAATTTTGTTTTCTGCAGCATTGAAGGAGCTTGTGCTAGGCATCTGACAGCTGATGTTTTTATTAACTTTGCTTCGTTTAGAAGGTTTAAATCCGTCATCTGAAAACTCATTTTTGTACGGTATACACTGTAGTATTCAGATTAACTTTGCTTTGAACTGCAGTGCAGCTGCTTCCTCCATGGCAGCTTTAAAACAGCCAACTATTAGAGTGGTTGCTATAATTGCCGAAGGTGTGCCAGAGTCAGACACCAAACAGTTAATTGCTTATGCGCGGGCAAACAACAAGGTAAAAACATTACTTTGCTTAATTTTTAGCACTAAGGGCATCCACAATGGCTGGTTCTCGACACCAGTTGGGCCTTATTAAGGAGCTTCTTGGTGAAAATCGACCCTTGATGACCACTCTTTATGTAGGAGTAGGTTATTTGTTAAAGAGTTGTTTTAGTTTTTGGAATGAAAAAGTAGAGAGTATGTAGGGCCAATGTTAAAAATTGGTCGAGGTTTTTCCATGGATGAGTATAGGAGTATAGGCTAAGTGTGGCAATGATACGAGTCTTTACCGAGCTTCTACCATTGTGGATGCCCTTACATCTTTATGTTGTTTGATTTAGGTTGTTATTGGCCCTGCTACTGTTGGAGGTATTCAAGCTGGAGCTTTCAAGATTGGTGACACTGCTGGCACAATTGACAATATTATTCAGTGCAAGCTTTACAGGCCTGGATCTGTCGGTTTTGTTTCTAAATCTGTAAGTGGTCTCGAGGGAGAGCGTTTCTGTAAATGCTCAGGTTTTCAATTAAAATAACTCTGATCTCTTTTTATCCATTGAAGGGTGGCATGTCTAACGAATTGTATAATACTATTGCTCGTGTTACGGATGGAATCTATGAAGGTAGTTCTTTTTTTTTTAATACGCGATTGCTTATTATTCTCGTTACTTGGTTGCTCTTTCAACTTCATTTTTCTGATCTTCTGTCACCTTTCAGGAATCGCCATCGGAGGAGATGTCTTTCCTGGATCAACTCTGTCAGATCATGTGTTAAGGTTCAACAATATCCCAGAGGTACCTAATGGCCTGCATAACCTTCATTTTTCTGATCTTCGGAAATCGGAAGTATCTTTACATTCTTGCATAATCTAGCATATAAATTTTCATTGGAAGAATCGGAACCTTTATCTCTGACAGTCTGGGCTTCTTGTTACCACTTTATTTTTGGTTCTAAATTTCTAGTGATACGACTCAGGTTAAGATGATTGTTGTAATGGGGGAACTGGGCGGACGAGATGAATATTCCCTCGTTGAAGCGCTGAAACAGGGAAAAGTTAGTAAACCAGTTGTGGCTTGGGTCAGTGGAACCTGTGCGAGGCTCTTCAAATCAGAAGTACAATTTGGCCATGCTGTAAGCCCCTATCTGACTGCGATGCTGAACTTTACGTAGATTTAGAGAAGCAAAATTTCAGATCTTAGTAGTTATTTTTTTTCATTTTTCTTAGGGTGCCAAAAGTGGTGGTGAAATGGAGTCTGCCCAAGCAAAGAATCAAGCACTGAGAAATGCTGGTGCTGTTGTTCCCGACTCTTTTGAAGCACTTGAAGAAGCTATCAAGCAGGCATTCGATAAACTGGTGAGGCTCATTACCCTTATCGCCTTGCCTTAGGGCATTTCCATTTCCTTGGTTGGCGTCTGTATTTTATGTACTGAATCTACCGTTTTATGATAGCTTGAGGAGGGACAAATTTCGCCTATTAAAGAATTCACACCTCCACAAATACCGGAGGATCTTAGCTCAGCGATTAAGAGTGGGAAAGTCCGTGCTCCAACTCATATCATCTCGACCATCTCTGATGACCGTGGTATGTGATGTTGACTTGCTAAAACTTCTAGTATCAAGATATATACTGTAGATTTGTGTCGATTCTCAGTTGAAAGGTGGTCTCGTTATATACTTGTCATATTGTTTTATTTTTTTTTCAAGGTGAGGAACCCTGCTATTCTGGCGTTCCAATGTCGTCTATTGTTGAGCAAGGCTTGGGAGTTGGTGACGTTATTTCTCTGTTGTGGTTCAAACGCACTCTTCCTCGTTACTGTACGCAATTTATTGAGGTTAGTACTCATGCTACGACCTCTCTTGGATGCATAGTGTCTTTGTAGAATGGAGTCTTATCTGACTTTTCCTATGTTCACTCCTTTCTCAGATTTGCATCATGTTGTGTGCTGACAATGGCCCGTGTGTATCTGCTGCTCATAACACAATAGTAGCAGCAAGAGCCGGAAAAGACCTCATTTCTAGTCTTGTTTCAGGTACGAGTACATCCATCTCTCAGATCTCTGAGCACGATGATCTTGTTGACATGAAGACCATTTTGACCCTGTGTACCATTCTGATCTCGCAAATCCGTTGCCAGGTTTGCTTACTATTGGACCTCGATTTGGTGGTACCATTGATGATGCAGCTCGGTACTTCATGGACGCATATGACAGGGTATGTTTCCCTTGACTTCATAGACACTGCCAAATCGCGATAGATATTCACGCTTAGTGTCTGATACTGTGATACTCACTTATCTGTCATTTTGTTCAAGAATTTGACGCCTTATGAGTTTGTCGAGAGTATGAAGAAGAAGGGTGTTCGTGTGCCAGGCATTGGACACAGGTAGATTTCTTTCTGAGGCTTGGCCCCCTCTAGCTTCGAATATTTTTAAAGTATGGCTACTTTATAATACCCTGAATCTCCTATTACATACCGATAATATATGCCACTAAACTGCAGTAGCTGGCAATACGGTGTTTGACAGTCTAAGCTCTAGTTTGTACATTGAAAAAAAAAAATGTTCCTAGTGTGGTGAGACATGCCTGAATTGTAATTCCAATGTCGGAACAGGAACAAGAGGGGGCACAACAAAGACAAGAGAGTAGAACTCCTGCAGAAGTTCGGACGCGTTCATTTTCCGTCTGTAAAGTACATGGAATATGCTGTACAAGTCGAGACCTATACCCTTTCGAAGGCAAGCAACTTGGCTCTGAACGTTGATGGCGCTATTGGATCCCTCTTCTTGGATCTCCTATCAAACAGTGGAATGTTCACAAAGCAAGAGATTGATGAGATCGTTGAGACTGGTTATCTCAATAGTCTCTTTGTATTGTCTCGTTCAATTGGTTTGATTGGGTAAGTTCCGATTTACAGTTTCTCTTCCGGTTACGAGTCTAAATCATGTCTAGTATCTTACATTTTTCGTTCTCGTCTATGTTTTATGTTTGCTAAGTTTTTTACGTGAGAACACGCTAGTGGAAAGACAACTCTTGATTTTTAATTCTGTTCTCCACGTAAAATGTGTTTAAGAAGCACATCAAAATTTTACCTAGTTCGTCTCCAATGGATTGGTAAATTTGACGCGCTTCTTAAATCTTGGTTATCAAAATAAGGAGACGGAAATGATGTCTTTTTTTTTGGTTGGGTATCCAATTGTTAGGTTAGTTATACTCTCATTATTGTCATTTATTGGATGATTATTGATTGTGCTAGTGTAAATCCAAATTAGTAGATAGGAATGATGATTGAATTGTTGGCAATGCAGGCACACCTTTGACCAAAAGAGACTGAAGCAGCCACAGTATCAACATCCTAAAGAAGATGTTCTTTATACTAAGTGAAAGACTTAATTTCGTTGTACATGTTATATGTACCGATTATTATGTGTCTCTAAATGTTTGGGAATTTTTAGGATGTAATCTTTTTGTCTATTCATTTGAATAGATTCCATTATCAGAAAATATAGGAAAGAAAGATTGAAAAGAGGTCATAGTCGGTCTTTAAAACTCAGATAATAAGAAGATTAGTTAGAGAGGGTTGTTTATTTATGATGGTGGCTTAAGACAACTCTTTTATTTGGTACATGTTATCAAAAAATAAAAACGCGTTCATTTTAAAGTTAGTAGTGGAACCATGATTTGAACTTGTGGAAGGAGGGGGCCAAATATTTTTAAGGGGGACGATCGACTAATTCCGTAAGGTATACTTCTAAAGAATTTAACTACAAATTTCGAAAATTTCATAAATCACTTCTAGCCCCCTAGCTCCACTACTATTTAACGTAAATAGTAACCTTCTATATTATATTAGCACTATCATTTTATGTTACACATTCCCATTTTACGACTTTTGGTACAATGTTTACTTCAAATGGTATTATACTTCGTATTACACAGACACAAACACATTCTCAATAAAATTACGTGTTTAGTATCTCAAAGACCATACTATATCTTCAAAGTTCAAACTTCTTATTTAATTTATAATAACTTGCCTAGCTACAAAATTAATGCATATTTGAATTACTTGTACATTCTTAATCAGTATGGTAAGATTAAAATTTCATGATAACTACTAATATTATCGTCCGTAATAATTTAAATAAAATTGTACTCAATTTCAGTGTGATCCGTAGGCACCCAACCGCCATCCAAAATCCAAATAACATACCCCTCTATTGGAAAAAAAAGATTATGCATCAGATCCTCTATCTATTAAAACTCAAACAAATACTGCATCCTCATGAAGCCACATCTGCAGTCCAGTCACCAATTTTCATTTTCTCCAAGTGGGACCCACCACTTATGCACATGATTTTTATTTTTATTTCTAATTTTCTAAGTTGAACTCAGTTTTGGAAATGTCAATGAGAATTTCTACGTTGAACTCAGTTTCGGAAATATATATGAGAATTTCTACGTTGAACTCAGTTTCGGAAATATATATGAGAATTTTTACGTTGAACTCAGTTTCGGAAATTTTTCAATCTTACTCACGAGGATATTAAACTGGATGTTATTAATCTGGATTTTTTTAAATAAAAATTTAATCAACAAAAATTAATGTGGATATTAATGTGGATTTTTTTTAACGACGAAGATTTATTCAACTTTAACCGTGAGAGGATTACAGGCGAAATATTTACAGTAGGGTAGTCGATAATTTTCAACTTTAAGCGTGAGAGGTACAATAAAATATTTACGACAAATATTTAATTTGGCCATTTTCGAAACATTATAAACTAGGGTTGGTACAAAAAAATAAAAATAAAAATAAAAATAATTCAACATTTTGGATCATTACAGTATAAAGTATGAATGGTACAATAAAATGTTACAACTTTCATGATTTAAACTTGACAAAAAATTAGATCTATAATGTTTTAAAGATCGATAAACTATTTTCCAATATATGTTAGCAGTCTAAATGGGAAGCATTAGGTAAAGATCGATAAATTATTTTCAAAAAACGAAATTTCGACTTAAAATGATTATTTTTTATACGGAGTATTACCTTATAACAAATTAGGTAGACTTGAATGCAATTAGCCAGTAGTTTATAAATTTTGATTCAAACATCAAAAATACATAATTATTTGGATCGATAGAGCTAGGTATTATGGAGGAAAATCGGAAAAGAGTTGACATTTAGTGACGGAGATTCGATGGAGGTGTGTATGATAAAGTGGATATATTATGCGTAAAAATATAAGAGGTACTCCATTGATGAGTATGTAACCTCTGTCAAAAATGAGATATTTTTTCTAAATAAAGGGAGAAATTAGGAGAATAAAGACCGGCTGCTATGCTGGGGATTGCTCAACTTTTGAGAAAATTAGGTTAGGTTAGAGAATAGAGACATGGGATAAAGATTGCAATTCGTCTTTTTGGGCTATCAAAATTTTGATATGTAGCCCAATTGATTGTCATATAAAATGTACACAAAGTATGGCTTAAGACAAGTAATATACGTCTTAAGTTTAAGACGGGTTAAATAACATATGGTGATAATAAATAAATTTTTTTTGATATTTTTAGGACAACAAGCGAGATAATGTTGTATGTATTCTATCCGTGTTAAACTTAAAACAGATAGTGTCCGTCTGACTATTTCGGTAAAATATAAATCCATCAATAATTCAATGAGTATTTATTTACGATAAACTCTTATAAGGACGAATACTATCCGTATTAAGTTTAAGACATGTCAAATACATATCAAATTGTTTAAGAAATGCCAAAATTTGTCTTTATTACTACCATGTAACAGTTTTGACCCGTTTTAAGATTTACGAGAATACTATGTCTTAAATTAGAGTTACTGTTTCTTTATAATTAAATTTATACGATCTTTTTGTAGGACTAGAGATTTATGAAGATATACCTAAGATATTTTAAATTTAAAATTAATTAACAGTAAGTCCTTTTTAAAGATAGATGTGTCCGTCTTAACAATAAAAACGGATCAAATATGATCACACCTGCGCATGTGAGACAAATATGTTGTTTTTCTATATGCATTTTGCTTTTATTTTTTTTCTAAATCTTTACCATTGCATAAAAAACAAAAAAAAAACTACTTAACCCGTCTTGAGCTTTAGATTAATAGTGTTATCTTAAACAAAAATTTGTGATAAATTAGTTAGAACTTACTCCCTCAAATTATAGAAATAGCAACATATGCATTTTTACGAGTATTATGTACTTATCACTTTAACAAAATGAGACCGTCTCACATAGTGTTAAAAATAATTGATGTCATTTTCTTATACGAGGTTTTAGTAAGTAATAATAACGAGCATTGGGTGGAGTAGTAATTATCACAGTAACCACTATTACTACTATTTTATTGCACAACTCTATTTATTATCAACGTTCTCATATCAACTCGCTTTTCTGCATAACGTATATAGAAATATGTATAAAACATACGAAACTTATATAAAAATATGTATAAAAGTGTGGAGCAAAGTGTCGTAATAGAGATTGCATAAAAACAAATGAGAAGAACTACCAAATTTTAATTTTAAAAATTTTCCAAATCTACATAGTATAAAAGGCAAGTCTTTTTTAGACTTCTCATTGATTGAATTATTCTTTCTCTTTGACTCAACATATTCATTCATTCCATGAGATTTAAAAAACAAACTTTATAACAACTAATTTCATGCATATTATAAATTTATTTTTAAAAATCTATACGAGAAATATAAATGACATATACATATAAATTGTTAAGATTACACTTTTTTAGCTCTTAAGTGAATAAGGTTATAAATGCATTTTACCTAATAACTTCATATAATATAAACGAACACCGGCACACTGCTATATGTATACGTTATCTCTATATTTTCGTTTCTAATTTTTACATAGCAAACCCGTGCATTT